>JARYGA010056066.1:0-123866 GCA_030545235.1 Helianthus tuberosus
GGAATTAGCCAATATTATAAACGACGAGCTAGTACGGACAAGAGAAGAAAATAGAAGGAAGGAAGTAGCCCAAAAGATTACCCAAGAATTCAGTCCGGGTAACCATAACCATTTCAAGAAAGAAGGGAATGGGCAAACTTCTACTAGTCCATTTTGCAAATTTTGCAAAAAGAAGCATTTTGGAAGATGCAAAGGATATTGCAATTTTTGTAAGATTCCAGGGCATCAAGAAGAAGACTGCAGGAGGAAGAAATTTTCAGTTTGCTACAACTATAAAGAAACTGTACATCTTAGGCCAGATTGTCCAAAACTGAATAAACCATTCGACAATCAAGCCAAACCAGCAGAAGGGGCAAAAAGGAATGAGAGAGCCTTTCAGCTGACTACTCATGAAGCCGAGATGATTCCAGATGTGACAGCCGGTATATTCTTAGTCTACAACGTTTACACAACAGTAGTATTTGACTCTGGTGCAAACCAAAGTTTTATAAATACTTTACTCTGCCAAATTCTTAACTTACCATTAACCAGCAATAGATGAATTTCTATATTAGAAACGGCAGATGGGAATTCAGTTAAAATAAATAAGGTTATGCAAAACATAGAAATAAGTTATAAGTTTTCTGCAACCCTATTATCTATGAAATTAGTTGAATTCAATGTTGTGATCATTATCTGTGATCAGAATTTCTTAGAAATTCAATCAACCATCAGAAAAGTAATTAGGATTACAGGAGATAAACCAGGTAAGTTTATGAAGTTCATATCAGTAATGGAAATTGCTAAATATGAACGAAAGCAAAGGAGTAGTATATATGATTTTAGTAATCATTAATACTAAAGATACAGAATTTAAGGAAAATTCTGTAAAATCCGAATACCCAGATGTATTTCCAGAAAATTTACCTGGATTACCATCAGATATGAAGATAGAATTTAGGATTTATCAATTCCAGGAATTTTACCGATAAGCCAAGGAACCTTATCGGTTAGCACAATATTGGTTGTTAAGAAAAAGAAAAGCTTTACTCCAAAATTTCTTGAAGAATAAATTTTGGTTGAAGTGCAATTTTAGGTCATATGGTGAATCATGAAGGTATTCACTTAGATCTTATTAAGATAGCAGTAATTACCAAATGGAAGATTCTGCAAATCGTAATGGAAATTAGAAATTTTGTAGGTTTAGTATTATAGACATTAAGGAATTTTCAAATTAGCTATACCATTAACTAAGATAACCAATACTATAAATCCTAGTTTTACCAGAAGGAACAGAAGATTTTGAAGTATATGGTAATGCTTCAAAGCTAGGATTTGGATATTCCTTAATGCAACGCAAAAAGGAAATTGCGTATGCCTCAAGACAATTGAAAAAGGTACGAAGGAACTATACCACTCATGAGTTAGAATTAGAACCATAATTTTTGCCTTAAGATTTGGAGATATTATCTGTATGGAAGTAAGGATACTATCTATACAGATTATAAGAAGTTAAGATATATATAATTGGGCAAAAAGAATTTGAGGCAAAGAAGATGGATTAAAATCCTAAATGACTACAACTGTGATATTCAGTATCACGAAGGAAAGGATGGAAACAACAAGAGATAGTCATAAGAATTATACAAATAATAGATAAAAGCCGTTGGAGTTCGAGTTGGAGACAAAATACTATTAAAAGTATCTCCTTGGAAAGGAGTGGTTAGATTTGGTAAGAAAGGAAATCTAAGACCAAATTATGTAGGATCATTTTCAGTAATTCAACATATTGGACCAGTTACTTACAAACTACCAGGAAGGTTAGTTGAAACACATGATATATTTTATATATCCAATCTCAAGAAATGTCTATCAGACGAATCTTTGGTAATACCTTTCCAAGATATAAAGGTAAACAAATAGTGTTAAGTAAAGTAGGATTCAAAGACAGGATCCTAATATACTTGGGAACTGGAATCCAAAAGGAAGAGAAAGTATTCTCAATTATTCCAGTAAATCTCGAGGACGAGATTTTTATTAAGTTGGGGAGAATGTAACGACTCTCATCAAAAGTCATAATTATTAAATTAATTTGACCAATAGGAAACTTTAATTGAGACACCCAAGTAATTCTGCGCAAACCCTACAATTTTCATAATTTTCATAATCAGGATTAGGGTCCCTAAAACTCAGGGGGGGTAAACCCTAGTTGATAATTATCTACAATTACGTGCTGTCCACTTCGAATTTTCAGAAGATGTCAAGTCATCAGAGCTAGTCCCAAACGTGGCTACCCTATAGCCTATTATGGAGCCTTACGGACCGCAACACTACCAAGCTTACGGTCCGTATGCTTCCTTACGGACCGCAACATCAGCAAGCTTACGGTCCGTAAGCTAGTCAATTTTCGTGTATAAATAGCAGACATTGGCATTTGCTTTCTGGACACTTTACGACGAAAGAATTCTCAATTATACACCGATTTTTCTGCTGTATACTTCAATTAACACCCACAGATTTCTAATTGAAGCTGCAATCAGGGTATTAGCACAATCGCTACTACGATTCATTGTCCGACGATCAAGATATCCAATGCATGTTTAAATGCCGCCCACATTAGGGTTATACTTTATCATTCGTCATTAATTTGACGGATTGTCGTTAATTCGATAGGTAAAGTATTATACTTTATCGTTCGTTGTTAATTCAACGGATCATCGTTAATTCGATGGGTAAAGTATTATACCTTGTCGTTCATTGTTAATTCAATGGATCATCGTTAATTCGATGGACAAAGTATTGCATTTTGACATTCATTGTGAGAATTTGATCTCGTGAGTTATCGTAAATGCTGGATTGATTACTAATTCCAAATTGTGTGCTTATTATTGAAATTAGGATAAAAGGTTAATCAGTAGGCTAGGCTCTGCCCGTATAAATCCGCAAAGTGAGTCATTCTTCTTTTCTCACAGTTTGTGAGTCATTCTCTCTTTTTATCAAATCTATTTACAAAATCATGTTTTATTCAAAGTTATAATTACGGGGATTAAGTCTTTGTAATCACCAAGTTACAGCCGGTATGTGGGGTTTTGTATACATTACTTGATAATCGTCACCATTGGGGCAGCCAATGGGGGATATGACCATAGTCACAGACACCATTGGACGAATGGGCCAATGGGTCGAGTGGCAAGTACCGTGGGTAGTTGGCTTGATATCAGAAACATTGTAATCGCTCTTAATACTGTAAATTATAACAAATGTGTCATTTTAGTAAATAGAATGATTCACTCAGTATTTCCCGCTGACAAAACCTTTTTCAAACATGTTTCAGGTGATCTGTTGTAATTCAGGAAAAGTGCTGGGGAGCATTTCAAGCTTAAGATAGTGGCTCAATATAAAATAAATAAATGATTTTGTAATATCACACTTTTATAGTAAAAATATAATATTGTAAATTATCGGGGTTTTATCCCGAATTGTGAAATAAATAATCGGGGAAAAATTTTAGCTTTAAGCGATCCTGTTTCCGCTGTTAAACTCAATTAAATCAATACCGCAGTATTTTCTGCCGCGGCTCCTGAAACGGGTCAAACCGGGTCGGGGGCCGTGACAGCACATATATCCGTCATCGCCCACCTGAATGCCCTCACACAGCGGCATCTTCTCCAACCTTCTCCGACTTCTCAGCACCAGCATCCTGAGCAGCATCCTCACCAGCATCCATCCCAGCATCTGCTCCAGCGTCCTTCTTGTCTCCAGCCTGGTTCACCACCTCTGCTGACTTGGAAGATTCACCGGCTTCAGTAGGAAGTGGCACAGCTTTGCCCCCAAGCTCCTTTAGCTTGGTCACCCAAGATTCAACCGGCCAGGATGGGCATACAAGGCCTGTCTCTTTGGCCTCGTAGGCCATCTTGATGCGAGCCTGTAGCAAGGAAACGATAGCGGAGGCTTTGATTCCTTCCCGGAAAGAAACCATGGCCTGCTCAAGATCCATTTGGACAGTGGCAAGTTTGAGCTCAGCATCCTGGGTGACCTTCTTCAGCATGCCCTCGTAGTGCCGGGTCTTCGCTTCAGCAATGGCACCTTGGTCAGCAACGGTGCTTTCAAGCTGTTTGATCCTGGCCTCATGGAGTGCAGCAGTACCACAAGCATCATTGTATAGGTGGAGCAAATGCTGGAGGCCCTGCACATCAATTTCAGGTATGAGCCAGAATATATTAACCAGGATATCCTATCAGGATATATGTGCAGGATATATGTGCAGGATATATGTGAGGATATTACCTTGTTGAGGAAGGATTTCATTGGCTCTAAGGAGTCAGAGAAGCTGAGTTCATCATAGGAGAACCCTTCTGAACCTGGAGCACTGACTTTAAGACCTTTCCTCTTTTTTGCTGCAGAAGCACGAGTTCTTGGATTAGCCTTGGGAGCCGGGAGCGGTTTGGAGCTGGTGGCAGCAGGGGTCTCTTTCTTGACTGTGGCTGGAGTTGGGTAGCTGTCAAGTTCGTCGAGGTCTAGATAGACTGGAACCTTGCTGGAGTCTGCACACAGGGAGTAAAATTCTAAATTTCTCCTAAGAATATCAAATGAAAACATGTATGTACAGGATATTTTGCAGGATCCTTACCAGACATGTTTGCACTTGAAAAAGGACTTGGAGTTGGTGGAGATGGGTTGAAACTTCTTTTAGCCTCTGGAAGGAGTCTGATGGCGTCTATCCTTTTTTGAGAATTCGCAAGAGGAGGTGCAATCTTCCTAAAATCAGCTGCATGCACAACATGAAAAAGAAAATCAATTAGTTCAGGATATGAAACAGGATAAGAGACAGGATCGTTCTTAAACCCTAAATCCTACCCCTTTTCAACCATTGTACCGGATATTCCGTTCCACCAGGGATTGAGTCTCTTTTTACAAAGAAAAACTTGGATTGCCAGTTATCCTCGTTCCTGGTGGCACGAAGTATCAGTGGGTCACCGGAAGTGGAATAAAACAGAAATCTACATGATCCATGGCATCTAAGCTTGTAAGCTAGGGGAAGATCATGGACAGAAAGATCAGGGATGTGGTTTTTCTTGATCTGGTCAAGAACAGACAGAACACGCCAAAGCATTGGCATTGTTTGACTAAAGGAGATTTTGGTAATGTTAAAGAATTCCACGATGAAATCCGGAAAGGGGAATTGTAACCCTAAGGTGAAGGGAAAGGCACTGAAGCATATCCACTCATTGGAGACCATATCTGACCGGATTTCTCGGTCAAACGGTCGAAATACAGTTCCTTCCGGGAAGATACCGGAGGATTTCAAGGCCGACAGGTGGGTACTATCAAAGGTACATATTTCCTTCTCCGATTCTTGGAGAAAGTTCTGTTGGATGAACGTGGGGGCCGAGTCACCTGAACTGGATCTTGTTTGTCTCGGCATTTGGTCACCTGAATTTTTCACCGGAGAAAGAGAATGAAGATGAATATGAAGATTAGAGAGAGAATGTTACCTTTTCCTTATTGATTATGATTAAAAAGAGATGAGGATGAGAAGATATAGGGTATAATGAGTAAATATAGCCTGAGTAGTTGCAAACGGTCACATCATTGGTCTTATCTATTAATTACCTCGGTCTTCATGAAAAATGTAACCGTTAGTGATGAGGATACTAAACGGTAACATTTTTGGGGACAATTGTTATGGGCGAAATTCTGAGCCCATATCCTGGGGGATATCTTGGATTATATCTTGGTTATATGATATCTGTTCACATCCGGGATGCTGATTCAGGATATTGGTAACATCCTGAATGGTATCCTCAGGATCACTAACGGATTATGTGCAGGTACGTGGGTTGGAAGCTAGCAACTTCATAAGGAATCATTTCGCGGGAGACTCGGTCCAAGTCGTTCAAATAGAGACGTTGAAGCCGCATTACTCGGTCCACAACGTTAACTATGGAATATTCGGAGTATCCCATATTTATAGGAATTATCGTTTGTAATTTGGTACTATAAATAGGTGGGTATACCAGATCGAATAGGACATCACATCAACACTCCCTACACTCTTACACTTGTTCTCTAGCAATTTTCACTTTCGCACAAAAGCATTGTAACACTTAGCGATCTGGTCTATATCCTGCACTGTATCCTGAAGTTTAAAGCAATAAGAAGAACAAGGCAGCTGCGATTGTCAGCTCCCGAGGTTTTATGTCGGCGATCTAGATTGATCAAGGGCTTTCCTCGTACATCTCGTGTCACCTCTTTTTACTTTTTGCTCATTGTTTGATCGTAGATACAGCTCAATATCCTGAGCCGTATCCTGAATACTGTTTTTCCAAACAACTTAACCAGCATATTTTCAAACACACTTTTTAGCACACTACCTCACTTAACTAATTTGATGACTTAATTGCTTCGGTAATTTTTGACCAAAACAGTTAGGATCCTGAAATCCAAACGGGTATATTTTTCGTTGTGTTGCTCGATGCACGTAATGGGATGTAGATGTTGATGTGACTTCGCGCAACTTCCAAGGTTATACTTTCTCATAACTAGGTATTCTTCTGGCACGTCTGGTAAGGATATCTATTTTGAACATTCCTGCATATGTTTGGTTAAGCAGCACATAATATGATAAGATTGAAACTACTCCCTTTTCTGTAGACTCTGCTAAGGTCCCTGTTGTCTTCGATCTTGAGGAGCTTGACAGTTACTCCAAGCCTGTCCTGGTAAAAAAGAATCATCTGTTGCCACCTGCTCTAAGCCCTCCACTGTTGCTACCGAAGGTTTCTCTTATGATGACCTTGGCTTCATGGAATCCATCGAGCCCATGACCTCCTTCCTTAATAAGGTAAATATCCAAATCCTGTATCCCATACACATATACTGAACCTGTATCCTTGTTAGTTTGTCTTTAACGATACTTGTATTTTGCTTTGTAGGGTCTGAATCATCTGGTCGTCCTGTACTTAGAACAATTTTAATTTCCTGCAAGCTTTAGAACAATTTAACAGTTGGAGGTGGAGGGATCTCGTGTTCTCAAGAAGAAGCCTTCAACTGTTTATGTAAATATGCTTTAAAAACTTAATTGTGTTCTTGGTGGATGGGTCTCTTTTTGAGATGAAACCAAGAATACAATTAATAATAAACTAACCTTTTAACCTTACATGTTGTTATTTGTTATGCATTGCTTAGTCTGAATTCCAATGTTCCAAACTTAGTGCAATTATTACTTTTTACGAAAATATCTTGATCAGTATTGAAGAAACATTAGATAAATGGTCGGAACCGAGATATCTAGGGGGTTTGAATCCGCATAAAAAGGTTAGCTCTCACTCGATTTGATTCAGTTGTAGCTGACCTTCTTCTCCGAAGCTCTGCAAAAAAGAGCACCGTTAGCCTCGCCAAGGGGAGAAGAGGGTTCTCTCCTTGACCCGACTCCGGTGTGAGAATAAGTATTGGTAATGAAGAAGAAGTATTTGAATAGTGTGTGTAATCTGGATTCATACCTGAACAGTTCTCGTATTTATAACCGGGAGTTTGGGAGGGAAAACCTGTTATTGAAAAGATGACGGAAGATGCTAACGCCGTAGCGGTTACATTTTCTTCCGTTAAGTTCTTTGATCTGATGTCAAGTTGTCTTGATCCGATGTGAGTGCACACGGATCGTGGTTAGATCAAAGGCTGGGGATTTGCCACGTGTAATGTGATCAAGTGGTGATTACCCTTTAAATGCATGCCTTCGTTGTGATTTCAGGGGCGTCTGTGGTAATGACACGTGTCCAGACGGTTATAACCGCCTGGGTGGTGCACGATTGTTTTTCTTCTAGAAGATTACTGCTGTAATCTGGTGTGACACCTTACTGTATGGAAACAGACGAATAAATCCCAAGTCTGGGTAAAATAATATCCAAGTCTAGATATTTGGGCGGAAGTATTGATCTCAGGATTTTTATCCTTTGCTAATGGGAGAAGGCGCAAGGATTTATGTTTTCCTTTGGGCGCGCGACTATAGATTACTGACTGTTTTTTCCTTTTGTAAGACCAGTGCGCGGCCGCGCAAGGTTAGAAGGTTAGAAGCAGGGTTGTGGTATGGTCCTAAATACTTATTATGAGGTTTTTGGGACCTTACCCCTTCAAGTCCCCCAAGTCTAGTGTTGTACTTATGCAAATAAGTGGAGCACTAGACTAATGAGAGGGGAATGCTTTTGGGCGCGAGAAATAAGGAACTTTCTCTGAGAAGCTTTAATTTGTTGAAAAAAGTGAAAAAATGTGACTTTGTAATCATGCTCTGACGTGTAATGACGTCAGCTGGCAGTAAGAGTGGGTATTTTTCTCTTTTGTCTTGAGATTTGTAGTGGCGCTTGTCAGACTTCATTAATGAGGAAATGACCCTGGTTCCTGTAGCGCCGTTTGGATGTGATATAGTTCTGACAATTAATGATGAGTGTGTTTCTCCTTTCCCGAGGTTGAGTTCTTTTATATATATGTATTGGGGTGCTTGTTTATCTTTTTAATTTGTAAAAAATGAAGGGAAAACGTACCGTTCGTTCCCGACGACTCTCAGATATCCTGAAGATTCGAGAAGCTGCTGAAGCTCTCTTGCTACTTGCTGCTTCTCCGCCATTGACGGCTACCGGAGAGAACTCTATCCTTGCTGGTCTTTCTATGGTGGCTTGTTCTGATGACAAAGTTCTCCGGCAAGGAAGGGTTGCTGATAATAATATTGCTGTGCTGGATGCGGATGGTTTGATTGCTCGTTTTCCGATGATCCGGGAAGGAGGGTGTCGGTTGGTGTACCGACGTCGGAAAAAACCTCCGGGGAAAGTGGATGTTGAAGATGAACTTGCTGTTGATTAGGTTTTGGGAGTTGTATTTCCCTTTCTTTGATGTTTATGTTAGTCTGTTAGCATAAACCTCTTTTTGAAGATCACCGGTGTGATTATTGTAAATATTCTTAGTTTTTGGTACTAAAAATTTCCAAAGATCATTGTCATGATCTTTGTTAAGAAGTGTTTTATGTTACACTGGGTAATGTATATTTTGATGCACTGCCGTGCTTGTAATTTGCTTGTTTAGATTACAATATGTTGCATGTTCTTAATTGCTTTGAATAGGTAAGGCGAATGAGAGATGGTATTGTGCTCATGTGTGAACGTTTGTCCAAAAGGCCTGATTGTTTGCCTGGTTTAGACTGTTCATGAGGTGTACAATGTTTGACCATATTGTTTTCACGCGAACCAAAGAAATTACATGCAATTTGTAATAAATAGTGACATAAGTAAAGATGATGTTTGTATTGATAAGAGCGCAAGGCTTGTAATACAAGACATAATAAAGAAATACATTGCCTGTATGTTCTTTCCGCTTTTGTAGACTTGGTTTATATGTAACACCTGCGCAACTGTTGTGCGTTCCAGGTGCGGGGAACTAAGGTCCCATTGATCCTTTTTAGGGTATATGCCCCTTTGCCTAGTACCACGTTGATGATGTATGGCCCTTCCCATTTTGGCGCTAATTTGCCCGGCTTTTCAGCGTTTGAAGCTTCATTGTCGCGCAAAACGAAATCACCGGGGACAAAGGTGCATACGCGGACGCGCGCATTGTAATATTTTTCGAGTTTGGATTTGTACCTTGCTTCTGTTATGGCGGCGTTCTCGCGCCTTTCTTCCAGAAGGTCCAAATCCATTCTTCGCTCTTGTTCATTGTTCTGTTTTTCCATGGCTATCATGCGCGGTGATGGTAAGCCGATCTCAGCTGGAATGACGGCCTCAGACCCATAGACTAGACTGAACGGAGTTTCGCCTGTGCTAGTCTTTGGCATTGTTCGATGTGCCCAAAGAATGCTGGGAAGTTCGTCGACCCATCCTCTGCGTGCTGTTCCTAGCCGCGCTTTTATGCCGTCGACGATCTGTTTGTTCACACCTTCTACTTGACCGTTTGCTTGGGGTGTGCGACGGAAGCGAAATTATGTTCGATCTTCATTTCTTTGAACCATTTTTGAAGATCTTCTGAGGCGAAGTTCGTACCATTGTCGGAAATAATGCGCAATGGTAATCCAAACCTGCAAATGATATGTTCCCATATAAATTTGCGGATTACCATTGCTGTTGTTGAGGCCAAAGCTTTAGCTTCTACCCATTTGGTGAAGTAATCAACCGCCACGATGATGAATTTTACTGCTCCTGGCGCGTCAGGAAATGGGCCGACAAGATCGATGCCCCATTGTTGGAATGGCCAGGCGGAAGTAACGGGAATTAGCGGATTTTTGGGTCGGGGTGTCTTTGGGGCGTGGCGTTGACAGGCTGCGCATCTTCTTAATAAATCAACTGCGTCCATGTGCATCCCTGGCCAGTAGTATCCAGCGCTCATTATCTTTGCCACGACCATGCGCGGTCCCGCGTGTATTCCGCATAATCCCTCGTGGATTTCCCTGACTAGGTATTGGGCGTCTGTTTTATCAACACAGCGTAGTAATGGGCCCATAAATGACTTTCGGTAAAGGACGCCATCCGCTATTTCATAATTTATCGCTTTGTGTTGTATTTTTCGAGCTTCTGCTTTTCCTTCCGGAAGTTTTCCGTGTTGAAGGTATAAAATAATTGGAGACATCCAAGATGGATTTCCCATTTCTATGACGCTTACTTGCTTGAGATGAATAGAAGGGTTGGATAGTACCTCTATGCGTACTTCCTTTGCTAAGTGTTTGAAGCTGGTAGCGGCTAATTTGCTCAGCGCATCTGCGTGCTTGTTCTCGCTTCTGTTTATGTGGTTAACTTTGAATGTTTGGAATTGGCTGATTAGAACTCGCGCTTGTTCAAGGTATAATGCCATAGCTTCTTTTGCATCGTAGTTGCCATTAACTTGCTCGGCTACTAGTTTTGAATCGACGTTAGCTTCAAGATTTCTTGCCCCTATTTTTAGCGCTAAGCGAAGGCCAGCTAGAAACGCTTCGTATTCTGCTTCGTTGTTAGTGCTTCGGAAATCTAGGCGTATGGCATATGTGATTTCGTGATTATCTGGGCTGATTAGTCGGAGACCTGCTCCTGCTCCATCGTCATTGGAAGCGCCATCTGTGTGTAAAGTCCAGACTCTATCGTCGAAAACGGGTATAGGGTTCTGGATTGCTTCGCACTCTTGAACTTTGTCGATGGGAACTTCGGTAGCAAAATCTGCTAGGACTTGCCCTTTGATTTCCGGTCTTGGTCTATAGAAGATATTGTATCCTCCCAGCTCAATGGCCCATTTAGCCAACCTTCCCGCGACGTCGGGTTTGGATAAAATCTGGCCCAAATGATAATTGGTGAGAACTGTGATGACGTGGCCCGAAAAATATCTGCGCAGTCGTCGTGATGCGTGTACTAGTGCAAGGACTAGTTTTTCTATCATTGAGTAACGAGTTTCCGGACCGGTGAGCATTTTGCTTATATAATAGATTGGAGTCTGAATGTTTTCGCGTTCTACCATCAATACTGCCCCGACCGCTACTTCCGCAGCAGATAGATATAATATTAGTGGTTCTTTTTCTTTTGGCGCGGTCAGCGTTGGTAGCTGGATTAAACATTCTTTCATTTGCTTGAACGCTGCTTCCGCTTCAGCTGTCCATTGAAAGTCGGTTTTCTTTGCGCAATTTCGTAGCGTGCTGATGAATGGATAAGACTTTGCTGCGTGATTAGCCAAAAATCTGTTCAAGGCTGCCAAACGTCCGGCGAGCCTTTGCATTTCTTTGACTGTTGCTGGTGACGACATCAGCTGAATAGCCTGCACTTTTTCTGGATTTACTTTAAAGCCATCTCTTGTGACTATGAAACCCAAAAATTTTCCTTCTTCCATGCCGAAGGAGCATTTTGTTTGGTTGAGTTTTAAATTCACACTGCGCAGAGAGTCGAATGTGCGCTGAATATTGTTGAGCATCGAGTCTTCCTCATGACTCATGATGACAAGGTCATCCATGTACACTTCAACTGTCTTGCCGATGTCGCTGTTGAAAACTGTGTCCATTAATCTCTGGTAAGTTGCGCCGGCATTGCGCAAACCAAAAGGCATTTTGGTGTAGCAGAAGATGCCTTTATCGGTGCGAAATGCGGTCTTATCTTCGTCCTCCTCTTTCATCTGGACTTGATGATAGCCTTTGTAGCAGTCGAGAAAACATTTCCATCTGAATGATGCTAGGGAGTCGACTTTTTTATCTATCTCCGGCAGTGCGTAGCAATCTTTCGGACATGCTTTGTTGAGGTCTTTGAAGTCGACACGCATTCTCCAGCCACCACTGTGTTTCTGTACCATTACAGGATTAGCAACCCATGTATGGTATTTGACTTCTCGTAGGATTCCTGCGTTGAGTAGTTCTGCCACTTCTTCGTCCATGGCTTTTGCTTTTTCTTCACTAAAGCTGCGCCTCCCCTGAGCAACAGGTTCCGCTGATGGTTTTATATTTAGGCAATGCTGCGCTATGTCGCGCGGGACCCCAGTCATGTCTGCTGGGCACCAGGCGAATATATCTTTGTTGTTAGACAACAATTCTTTGAGTTGTGTTCGTGTTGCTGGTGAAATGGCGTGTCCCAGCAGGATGGTCTGCTCTGGGTATTCGTTGTTCAGGACCCATTTCTCTGGTTCGTTTGATGTCGAAGGTTTGACTGCCTTTGTTGGTGGTTCATCGTCCACATACATGACTTCTTTACTCGAGTATAGAATTGCAACACCGGTTTCCGTTGGAAATCCACATGCGGCATGTGGGATAGAAGTGATCATGCTAAATTCTCTTTGTGACCTTCTTCTGAGCAGGATATCATGGCGTGATGTTGCCGGCATGACCATGAAATTGACTGTGACGGTTCGTGAATGCTCGCCATCCGATAAAGTCACAGGGAAGGCTATTTGCCCTAATGGGAATACAGCTTCGTTGCAGAATCCGGTGAGGGGAAAATCGACCGGTTGCAGGCGTACTTTGTCTTCTGGGTCCAGCTGTTTGAAACATTGCTCATATATGATGTCCATCGAGCTTCCTGGATCTATAAACATATAATCCGTTCGGTAATGTCCGAAGATACCAGTAATAATCATTGGTCGTTCTTCCTGAGGGCCCCCAGGAACAACAGGAAACACAACTTGCTGTTCCCTCCAATGTTGATCGTAGTTTCGTTTATTTGGCCTTCGTGACGGACCTCCTTGAATCATGTTTGTTTGTTTGGTTTGTATTTCAATGGTACGATGAGATTGGACGTCCCCCTGACGTGGTGTTGGTGGGTCCAATACTGTAGTGATGATTTCTCCTCCAGATCTGACGTTTGGGAACTCAGATCTGGTGATTTGCACAATGATTGTGTTTAAAGCAGCTTGGCATCTGCTTAACCAATGTTCTGGGGATCTTTCTATGATTAGATCTGAGAAATTCTCCCTTTCTGAGTGACTGTTATCTCTGTTTTTTCTCATGATTTCATTGATCTGAGTATTTTGGGTTGTAGAACCTTCAGATCGAGGATCTGATAGGTGAGATAATGAATTTTCTGTCATGCTAAGAACAGAGTATGAGATGAACTGAATCGAAACGAGATAAAAACTAGAAAACAGAGGAATCGGTGGGCGCCAATGAAGAAACACTAGATAAATGGTCGGAACCGAGATATCTAGGGGGTTTGAATCCGCATAAAAAGGTTAGCTCTCACTCGATTTGATTCAGTTGTAGATGACCTTCTTCTCCGAAGCTCTGCAAAAAAGAGCACCGTTAGCCTCGCCAAGGGGAGAAGAGGGTTCTCTCCTTGACCCGACTCCGGTGTGAGAATAAGTATTGGTAATGAAGAAGAAGAAGAAGTATTTGAATAGTGTGTGTAATCTGGATTCATACCTGAACAGTTCTCGTATTTATAACCGGGAGTTTGGGAGGGAAAACCTGTTATTGAAAAGATGACGGAAGATGCTAACGCCGTAGCGGTTACATTTTCTTCCGTTAAGTTCTTTGATCTGATGTCAAGTTGTCTTGATCTGATGTGAGTGCACACGGATCGTGGTTAGATCAAAGGCTGGGGATTTGCCACGTGTAATGTGATCAAGTGGTGATTACCCTTTAAATGCATGCCTTCGTTGTGATTTCAGGGGCGTCTGTGGTAATGACACGTGTCCAGACGGTTATAACCGCCTGGGTGGTGCACGATTGTTTTTCTTCTAGAAGATTACTGCTGTAATCTGGTGTGACACCTTACTGTATGGAAACAGACGAATAAATCCCAAGTCTGGGTAAAATAATATCCAAGTCTGGATATTTGGGCGGAAGTATTGATCTCAGGATTTTTATCCTTTGCTAATGGGAGAAGGCGCAAGGATTTATGTTTTCCTTTGGGCGCTCGCGACTATAGATTGCTGACTGTTTTTTCCTTTTGTAAGACCAGTGCGCGGCCGCGCAAGTTTAGAAGGTTAGAAGCAGGGTTGTGGTATGGTCCTAAATACTTATTATGAGGTTTTTGGGACCTTACCCCTTCAAGTATACTCGCAATATCCTATTAAGACTTCCGTCAAATAGGGTTTTTATAACTCAAGAAATTCAGATAAAGTTTTCAGAGAAAGAGGACAGTTCATTTTTATTTTACAAAGTTGGTTTTGAGAACACTTGTTTGACTAGAACACAGTTTCAGTTTTTAATCCAAGTATCATGTCCCAAATATTCCAATCAAATATCCTGAAACATATTTTGAAAATACATTTTGAGAATATATCCCGAGAATATATCCTATTCAGGATGCCTAAGCTTTTGTCAAATATAGTTTCAAAAACTCAAATGATTTTAATAAAGTTTACAAAGGAAAGATCATACCAGGAATAGAGTGTAACCCTATTCTCAAACTTCAATCCTTTTGCAACTTTTCCAACGAAGATGTCCCCAGTCTGAGACACTTAGTGTACTTGGTCCGAGCTTGATCCTTTGAGCTTTACACAATTGCCTCAGTAGGAATGTCCCCTGTGCATAATGTCTTCGAATATTTAGAAATTTTCTGGACATCAGCTGCAACCGTTTGAATAATTCTTATATTACAGGGGATAAACCCTAAAATATACTGGAGATAAATCCTTAATGTACTGGGGATAAACCCATAAGTATTCTGGGGAAAATCCTGAATTTTTGTGCGCTACAGGCGGGAGTGTATAAACTCCAAGACTTAGAAAGGTGAAAACCTTTAAACCTTAGAGAGTATGAAAATACCCTTAAGCGAGAGAGGGTGATCAATCCTCATATACCTTTAGGATACAGGGTATAGCCAACAGTAACGAAATTGTCAGCCACTTTTACATGAACTGGTCCCGCCACCTTGAACTACCCCTGGATAACTTGCGCTCCAGGCGGGGTGTTTAAACCCAATTCGTGAGAAAGGTGAATACCTTTAAACCTGTGAAGGGATCAGGATCCCTTAAACGTGAGAGAGGGGGCCAATCCTCTAATCTTTCGAAGTATCCTGAGTGTGTATCCTGGAGCTATATCCCGAAGCATATACTGCAAAACAACTGTAAACTAAGGTGGGTGTTAGCCTGGCTAACATCCCTCTGATGCTTAAGTCAGTAATAGGTTCAAAACAGCAAATAATATTAAAATTTAACAAAAGAGACAGAATCCATAACATCATGAGTTAGAATTTAAATTCCATACTCACTTGAAATAGAGCTTTAGGTGTACAGCATTCCAAGATCTTGGTAGCATATCCCCTTCCATAGTCTTGATTCGGTATGCTCCTTTCCCAGATTTTGATTCAACCTCATAGGGTCCTTCCCATTTTGGAGCTAATTTTCCATCGGAAGGGTTGGTTGTATTATGGAATGCTTTCCTCAACACCCAATCTCCGACTTGGAACCTTCTAGTCCTTATATTCTTGTTATATGCTTTAGATATTCTCTGTGGATATGCTGCCATCCTTAGATTTGCTGCATCTCTTGTCTCATCCACAGTGTCCAAATCTTGACACAAAGCTTCAGGATTCTGCTCAGGATTCCGGAAGATAGATCTTGCCGTAGGTATCACCATTTCCGTTGGGATCACTGTTTCTGCTCCAAATACCAAGGAAAACGGAGTTTGGCCAGTTGCATTTTTTATCGTTGTTCTATCAGTCCACAAAACAAAGGGTAATTCTTCTGCCCATCTTCCTTTTTTAGCCCCTAGTCTCTTCTTTAAGTCGTTAACAATTATCTTGTTTGAGGATTCAGCTTGTCCATTTGCTTGAGGATGTACCGGAGTGGATGTGATCATTTTGATTCCCCAACTCTTGCAAAAGTCAGTAGTCCTCTTGCTTATGAATTGGGATCCATTGTCACAAATGATTTCAGCTGGTACTCCAAACCTGGTCAGTATATTCCTCTTTATGAAGTATACTACTTCTTGGTCTCTAACTTGAACAAATGCTTCAGCTTCAACCCACTTAGAGAAATAATCAGTCATTGCCAACATAAAGACTTTTCCTCCCGGAGCTTTTGGTATATTACTATGCCTTTGACATGCATCACATCTTCGGGCATATTCTGCAGCATCTTTTTTCATTGTCGGCCAATAATATCCTGTTCTTAATACTTTTGAGAATAATGACCTGCCCCCAGTGTGGTTGCTACAATCCCCTTCGTGTATATCTTGTAGCACTTTCTCGGTTTCAGGACCCTTCAAGCATCTCAGGTACGGACCTGCAAGAGATTTTTTATATAAAACATTATTTATACTGGTAAATCGCGATACCTTCATCCTGAATGCCTTAGGATTCTCGTCTTTAGGGATGTATCCTTCCTTGAGATATTTTATGATCGGAGTCATCCAGGATTCATTATCCTTATCAGGATCATGACCAGGATCCTGGATGCTTGTCATTTCCTTATCCTGAGCTTTGAAGGGGTTCACAGCAGGATACAAAATATGAAGTATCGGTATCTGGGTTCCCTCTGGTATCCCGACTGATGATCCTAAGTTTGCCAAAGCATCCGCTTCAGCATTATCTTCTCTTGGTACCTGTTCAAGTGTAAAAACATCGAAATGTCCTGCTAATTTTTTGAGAATATCGAGGTACTCGACTAACTTCTCACCTTTAACTTCATAGGATCCATTAAAATGATTAGTGATTAACAAGGAGTCAACATATACTTGCAAATTCTTGATATTCATATTTTTAGCCAACTTTAATCCTGCAATTAAAGCCTCATATTCTGCTTCATTATTAGTAGCAGGAAATTCACACCTAATAGCCTGGGGCAATATGTCCCCCTGTGGCGATTTGAGTAGTATTCCCAATCCTATTCCTCTAACATTAGATGCTCCATCAGTATATAATGTCCAAGATCCTGAGGATTCTCCTAACTGCTGGACTTCTAGGTCTACTTCATCCTGAATGTCACTACTGAAATCAGCCACAAAGTCAGCTAGAGCCTGCGATTTTATGGCATTCCTAGGTTCATACACTAAGTCATAAGCACTTAACTTTACTGACCACTTAGCCATCCTGCCTGACATCTCTGGTTTCCTAAGCACATTTTTAACAGGATAGTTGGTTTTAACATGAATCCTATGTGTTTCAAAATAATGTCTAAGTTTCGTTGATGCCATAACTAGGGCTAATATCATTTTCTCTAAGTGGGAATACCTAGTTTCAGCATGTAATAAACTGTTACTAACATAATAAACAAGATACTGCTGACCTTCGTGATCCTTAACCAAAACATCACTAACTGCATTCCCTGATACTACAAGATACAGGGATAATGGTTCACCATCCTCGGGCTTCATCATCAGAGGTGCGGTTGAAAGATATTGCTTTAATTCCTGTAAGGCTGCTACATGCTTTTCTCCCCACTCAAACCTCTTATTCTTCTTCAGGATATCGTAGAATTCTTTACATTTTTCTGAGAATCTTGAGATAAATCTGTTTAATGCCGCTACTCGCCCCGTCAGTCTTTGTACATCTTTCATGTTGGAAGGTGATTTGATATCCACTATAGCTTTAATCTACTCCGGGATTGCCTCTATATCCCTTTCAGTTACCATGTATCCTAAAAATTTTCCTGCCCCCACTCTAAAATGGCACTTGGCAGGATTTAGTTTCATATTGTACTGGTCCAGGATATCAAATGCTCCTTTAATATCCTGGAGATGATCCTCAGCCTTCTTGGATTTGACTACCATATCGTCAATGTACACCTCCATGGTGTCCCCCAGTTTGTCTTTAAACATCATGTTCACCAATCTCTGGTACGTTGCACCTGCATTTTTCAAACCAAAAGGCATAGCAGTATAACATTAAATACCTGTTGGTGTCATGAAAGCAGTATCCTCCTAGTCTGAAGGTTCCATTTGGATCTACTGGAATCCTGAGGATGCATCCATGAAGGTTAAAATCTCATGACCAGCAGTGGCATCCACCATCGAGTCTATATGAGGAAGAGGGAATGGTTCTTTAGGACATGCTTTGTTCAAGTCTGTGTAATCTACACAAACTCTCCATTTCCCATTCTTCTTTTGAATCACGACCACATTTGCTAGCCACTTGGGAAATTTGACTTCCCTGACCATCTTGGACTTCAATAGTCTTTCAACCTTTTCTTGATTAATTATGTTTCGTTCTGGAGCAAACTTCCTTCTCTTTTGCCAGATAGGCTTGAAAGACCTATCAATTCCAAGCTTGTGAGTTATAATATCCTTAGAAATACCTATCATATCCTCATGCTTCCATGCGAATGTTGACATCCTGCATTTCAAAAAGTTAGTTAACTGATTTTCAATATCCTGAGGGATATTGGCTCCTACGAGCACCGAGATATCTGGATTATACTGATCCAGGATAATTTTCTTTACATCCTGCTCTGAAGCCTCCACGATATCCTGGGTCCGCATCTTTAGTTGCTATGCTGCATTAGGCTTGGTTGAGGATTTCATCGAGGATGAGTAACATTCCTTTGCCTCCTGTTAATCACTTTCCACCTTGACAACCCCCCCAAGGAGTAGGGATCTTGATACACTGATGATAAGTTGACGGTACAGCTTTCATATCATGGATCCATGGCCTGCCCAATATGATATTATAGCAGGATAAGGAGTCCATCACACAGAAGCGCTGTATCGAATTGACCCCTTCAACATATACGGGCAGTTTTATCTCCCCAACAGTATTCTTTGCTTCTCCACTAAACCCTACAAGCACAGTGGACTTTGAGGTAATCTCCATCTCGGGATGTTCATTCTCTCCAAGGTTTCCAATTGGATGATGTTGACCGAGCTGCCATTGTCCACCAATATCCTGCGTACAAAATGGTTAGCAACATATAAAGTTATTACCAAAGCATCATGGTGAGGATCCTGGACAGTATCCCTGTCATCACTATCGAACGTGATCACTTTATCAGTTGTGAGGGTCGATATCCTGGTTGGCTTATTTCCCATTTCGGCCTTAGCCTCCTTTGCATGTCTTTTGGCTGCAGAATAAGAAGTTCCGCAGATATTGGACCCTCCTGAAATAAAGTTAATTATCTTGGCGTCGGCGGGAGGTGATGCTGCTCGTTCAGGATCCTTCTCAATATCCTAACCCTTTTTCTTCTTTCTGCCCAGAAGATCCTTCAGATATCCTTTGCTTAGTAGGTATCTTATTTCCTTCCTTAGGGCTATGCAATCCTCCGTAACATGTCCAAAATCCTCATGGAAGGCACACCACTTGGATTTATCCTTCCAATCAGCTTTTGGTTGGTTTTTCCTAGGCCACCTCGCTTTGTCTCCTAAACCCTGCATAGCATACATTAGTTCAGGTATATTAACAGAAAAACAATATCCCGACAATTCAGGATACTCCTCAGGATCCTCATCTTCAACAGCATTCACTTTCTTGCCGTCATTCCTGCCATATGGCTTAGAACGATATGGTTTGTATGAGGATTCTGACTTCCTGTTAGTTGATTCATATGTTGAGGATGCATTCATCCTCTCTTGCATTTTCTTATCATCTTCCAACCTGATATATCTCAAGGCCCTGTTTCGAGCTTCGTCCAAGTTCCTGCAAGGATTCATTACAAGATCCTGATAAAATTGACGATCCTTCCGTAACCCCCTTTTGAACGCTTGTACTGCCGTAGCAATATCAAGATTCGGGATATCCAGGGATTCTCTACTAAATTTGTTAACATAATCCCTTAGGGATTTTTGTGATCCTTGTGTTATCCTGTAAAGATCACTTGTTAGTTTCTCAAAGCTCCTGCTACAAGAAAATTGACTGATAAACAAATTAACTAAATGAGAAAATGATGTAATTGAATAAGGTGGAGCATTTAAAAGCCATTTTAAGGCCGATCCTGTTAAAGTTGAACCGAAGCCTTTGCATAAGCATGCTTCCTTAAGTTCTGGTAGGATTGGATTTGTTTCCATCATTTCCCTATACTGGGCAATATGCTCCTCAGGATATGTCATCCCATCATACAACTTTATGCTGGGAGTCTGGAATCGTTTTGGAATTTCAGCATCACAAATTGGATGAGCAAATCGGGATATCCTGTGACTATCATGGGATACTTTCGGTATAGGCTGCACTACTCCAGGAACACTTGATATCATATCCTTCAATTTTTGAAGTTCCCTGGTCAATACTGGTGTTACACCTATATCCTGCGAAGAATCAGAATTATTAGTAGCAGGGATACTGATATTGGTAAACATGTTACCATATCCTGGACCATATCCTGGGCCATATCCTGGATCCCTCACGGTCGATATCCTGGCGGATGATGGTATCTCCAGCATGTTGCTCCGGGACTGACTCAGTATCATGTTGCCTTGATTATCCTCAGTAAATGTTGTTGAACTAAAGATCAGCATCCTGGGCTATAGAGGAGTAGTTGTATCCTCCACAGGTTTCCTGGAGTTTGACTTCAAGAGTTGTATATCCTTCATGACCGTCTTGTTAGTTTCTTGCTGCCTCTTCATTTGTTCCTGTATACTACCAAACAAAGACAGAATTTCGTTATTAGAAGCAAGGATATGGGTTCTCCCTGAATTTCCGGATCTAGAAACATTCTGAGCAGCAGGAATTTCTCTCGGTGTGTGGCTTTCATTTCTCCTCTGAAAAGTCTGAACTTGTGAAGGTGGAGGAGGTAATGAACCAGCAGCAGCAGAGGTTGAAACAGACATGGAAGAAGAGCTCAAATTCGATTGAGAAGCCATTAGAAATAGTTTTGAAAAGAACTTCGAAAACAGAAAATCGAGTAATGATTTTAACAAAGTATTGATTAAAAATAGCACCACTTGCCCCACGGTGGGCGCCAAATTGTTTTGGTCAAAAATTACTGAAGCAATTAAGTGATCAAATTAGTTTTGTGAGGTAGTGTGCTAGTAATACTTTGTGACAAAATATGTTGGTTTGTTAGTTTGCAAAAACAGTTTCAGGATATAGCTCAGGATACCCTACTATATCAATAATCAAACAATGAGCAAAAATGTAAAGGTTGGCATGAGATATACGAGGAAAGCCCTTGATCAATCTAGATCTCCTGCATAAAACCTTGGGAGCTGACAATCGTCGGCTGCCTTGTTCTTCTTATTGCTTGAATAACCAGGATATAGTGCAGGATATGGCGCAGATCAATGCTAAGTGGTATAACAATTACAAGTGTTGAGTGTTTGTGCGTGATAGAAAGAAAAAAGAAGAGTGAGTTCGAGAGTAGAGAGTAAAGTGTGTGTTCCTATTGATCTGGCCTTCTATTTATAGTTAAAAATAACAAACTAACTCTCCTATTATCCCGGGATGCTGGGAATATTCCATTCTGAATGTTGGGGGACTCTTTTAACTTGTTTTCCACGTGCATATTAACTATAAAACTGGGTCTTCAGCTCATATGACCGTTGCAAGGTCAATAGCATTGACCAGCATCCGATATTCTCGCGGAATATGCCTTTCTCTATTCTGACTGTTACAAGACCCATTCTTCCACCATCAACGTCCATTTTTCAACCATCTTGAGCGAATCTTCAGGTAGATCAAGTCCTTTAACGTTGGTACCTTGCAACCAAAGAAGATCGTTAGCTGCAACCAGGATACCCCAGAGGATGTCGGTTGTTCTTGGTGGATTGAGGTTAAAGCATGAAGTTCTCGAAGAACACATGATGACGTCATCCTTGAACTCCCGGAATCTAGTGATTTCACGGTTAAAAGTTAAGATTTAAAAGATAGAACAGTGTAGGAGTGCGTGTAGATCAAGAAAGTACAAGATTTAGGGCAAGATCTTACCTGGATTGAGAGAAATCGAAGAAAAGGTGAGGAGCACGAGTTGTTCGGACAGAGGGTTTCCAAAAGTGGAAAGAATAACAATGACAGGGGTATTGATAGGATTCCAAAAGAGGAAAGGGTTATCCGATCGGATGATACACCGCCCGGATGACTGTCCGGTCGGATGACATCCTGGTCGGATGACACCTGTTCTGCGGATAAGAGGCTATCCGGTCGGATGGCTATCCGGCCGGATGGTACTTGGTTCGAATGTTTGACGTGATGATTTTTGGTGTTTCGATTTCAATTGCGAGCGGTTCGACACGATAGGGTTTCGTAGTCAAATTACTTTCAGTCCCAACTACTAAATACCATAGTTCGATTGTGATTCGTTTTCGAGTTCGATTTCGAGTTTCGATTGAGTTGGATTGCATTTCGATTGATTTTCA
The DNA here is from genome assembly GCA_030545235.1 of Helianthus tuberosus. Taxonomy (NCBI): domain Eukaryota; kingdom Viridiplantae; phylum Streptophyta; class Magnoliopsida; order Asterales; family Asteraceae; genus Helianthus; species Helianthus tuberosus. Next base: position 22,619 of record JARYGA010056066.1, read on the forward strand.
CAACACAACATAAACATGCACAAGTAACACGTAAGGTACACACACATGTATAACAACAAGTAAAATACGTAGCTCGAGTTGCGATTCGATGTCGATTTGATCAGCATAGCTTGATTATTAGTTGGTTATCTTTATCGCATTGTTACTTCCTATAGTTCACAGTCGTAGGTCGATTGAATTGCGATTAACATGTGTTGATTTATTGCATTTATAGACACTTACTCCACATAATAGTTACAATAAAAGAAATATACTACAAGTCAAGTTGCGCGAAATCGGTCGTTGACTTTGACCTTGACTTTGACTTTGACTTGTGAAAACACGGGGTGTTACAGTGCACAGTCAAGTTCGGGATCCTAGATCCTTCCGATCTTGAGATATATACAACATGGAGAGATTCCTACTGGAGAAAATCCTAGATCTTTCAAAGTCAAGGTATCTTAATTCACCATACTAAATAACATGTTATATAAACGATCTCTTGCAGGTCCATATCTAAGGTGCATTGAGGATCCTGAAATCCAAGAAGTTCTAAAGGATTTTCATGAAGGAGACTATGGAAACCACACTGGGGCAGGGCACTATTCTCAAGGATCCTTAGAACAGGATACTATTGGCCTACCATGAAGATGTATGTTGTGGAATACACAAAGAAATGTGATGCTTGTCAAAGACACAGTAATATCTTACATCAACTAGTAGAATCTCTGCATCCTATATCCTCTTCTTGGCCATTCATAAGATGGGGAATGGACATAGTTATCAAACTTCCAAAGGCACCAGGATGGAAAGAGTTTATGCTAGCCATGATAAACTACTTCTCTAAGTGGATAAAAGTAGAAGCTTTTGCTCAAGTCAGAGAAATGGAAGTTTTTTGTGACAAATGACCAGTTATCAACAAAGAATGGCTGGAGCATACAACAAGAATGTCAGGTTCAGAAGATTTCAAGTTGGTGATTTTGTTCTAAGGAAAGCATTCCAGAACACTACGAATTCGGCTGATGGCAAATTAGCATCAAAATGGAAGATCCCTACTTAATTGAAGCTAAAGCAGGAAAGGGGGCATGTCATTTGTTAACAATGGATGGTGACCTCTTACCAAGTGCTTGGAATGCTGTTCATCTAAAGAAATACTTTAAGTAAGAAGGATCAGGGATCCTCAGTGATACCAGTATTCTGATTAAGGATCCGGGATCCTCAAAGGATATATGATTCTATCTTTGGTAACATATTACTTTCATTTTCATTCATTTTATACTTATTACTTATCATAAGTCAAAGATGTTAAACATTTAACATCTATTTTCATAAAGTTTAAGCTTTTGCAGAGTTGTTATCATTTTACAGAAGATCAAAGTGGTTGGCCAACTCTCTAACGTTTATTTGGGCTTGTCCCCAGTTTGTTGGGCTTGTCCCCAGTTTTTGGGATTGTCCCCAGTTTTTGGGCCTGTCCCCAGTTTCGCCAGTAGCGCACGATGATCCTGGTGTAGTTCAAGGCAATGGGACCAGTACCCGCTTTAGGGGCTGACAATTTCATTGTACTGGCTGTATTCAGGATCCTACGTATAATGGTAGACGTACCATACATCCGTTCCTAAGGTTTCTAATGTTTTCACGTTAGCTAAGGTTTCAGCATTTTCATGTCGCTCACGTTGGATAGTCGCCAGTTTGGGCCATACTCCAGTTTACACCCGTTTATTTGGGCATGTCCCCAGTTTGTTGGGCTTGTCCCCAGTTTATTTGGGCTTGTCCCCAGTTATTATGGGTTCATTCCCAATTATTTGGCTTGGTCCCAAGTTTGTTTTTCTTACAGGATCTTGGAGCTCTAAAGTTATACAAGTTCTGACAATAAGGATCCTGAATCCGTGAAAGTTTACTTTTCACAGATTGTTTATTCAGTAATAATTTACAAGGATATAGAATCCTAACTTGGATTCTCTGGTATGTTATATTCTAACTTTTTCTAAGCTGCAAGTTGTCTCTTATCCTTTTTGGTTAAGGATCATTGATCCACATTTATATGAACACTTCAAGTTTTCTGTTAAAAGTTTAACATTATCATCAGATTTCCAATAACTTTCCAGTTGTTTGGGGATGATATCTTTGGAAATAGAAAGCATACATTAAAAATAAAAAGGGAAGAAACAACAACAAATGTAGCTAAAAAGGTTTAATGTTATTACCCATTCATTATGTATCAAAATCATCTGGTCTGGATTTCACCAGCAAAACTGTGGACCATCCACCCAGGCCGGATAGGGCTATCTAACAGTTAAAGTGTCTACGCAGAAATTAAAGTGCAGGAAGGTTAATAGCGTACGATGTAGAAGGATTCATTCTCCACAAACAGAAGGATCTTCTTATTTGTAAAGGCACTCGAGGAGTTATCTCTAACTCTATATTTTGCAATGATGATTATAGCAGGTCTTATCAGTGACGACAGGCTGTGTAACGACTAGTTACCAGCAGCAACGGCTAGTGCGCTTCTAACGGAAATATGACAACTGTGAATCCTTATCTCAATTGCCATATTGGGGGCAATTGTTAGGGCATGAATTTTATGCTAAGGATCATCTATCCTGAGACTGGTCATGGATCACGGGTCCTTAATGGATGATGCAGGGAGTCTGAGGATCTAGGATCCTTAACAGAACTTATGATTTCTAACAATTGTCACGTTTTTAATGTTTATACATAGGTAATGGACGACATGGGCTTAGTCTTTGCTGGAATCTCGTAGAATATGCTTCATCGGCATGTGCTTGAGGGAAAATAACCGTTTTGGAGAACATGGGTGACTTCCACCTTTTTAGGAAAGTTGGTTACTTGATATTTTTCTATCTTTAAAGGGGAAAACAGCTGATTTTAGGCATAATTCGAGTTCAACACACACAAACACATAATTCTCTGTAAACACTTAGCGAAATACACACACTTACACTAGCAATCCATTGTATTGAGCTTGTTTTCTTCCGAAGTTATTGTTTCGGCAATACATTTGGTGATCGGTAGTTTCCATCACCCGATGTTTTTTGCCGGAGATCTTGTAAAGATCAAAGGCTTTTTCCTCGTGTAAATCTCGTTGTTCATCGTTGTTTACATTTCAAACTTGTTCATACATTTTCCTGATTAACCAAGCATCATACCTCACAAAATCAGATTTGGTTGCATTATCCTTGTGTGATTTTTGACCAAAACAGTTTGGCGCCCACCGTGGGGAAATTGGTGCTTCAATTCTGAGAAAATTCGTTCATTTCATTAATTTCTGTGCATTACCTTCAACCACATGGCTTCTCAGGGAAAAACTACTTCAAGTTCCATGTCGGCGGTTACCTCATCAAGTTCCATGTCGGCGGTTAAATCAAAGACGCACGTTGCGATGTGTTAAGTCACAAAATTTAGAACCAAGTATAAAATGAAAAATTTGCTTAAAATGAAAACTATAAAGGACAAAAGTTGAAAGTAAAAAAAGTTATGAGGATAAATTGCAAAAGATAAAAAGTTTTGGGTTAAAAGTAAACAAACAAATAGTTTTGGGTTAAAAGTAATTTATGAAATACTTTTGGATAAAGAGTAAAAAAAAATCAATTTTTTTTAAAAACCCCCAAAGTCAACGTATGCATAACCATTTTTTCTTTGAAAAACCTTCAAAGCACACCCCGCGTTACGGCGGGCCCTAAAACGGTGTCAAATAGTACTGATGTCACACAACCGTCATCGACCACCAACACTGACTCGACCTAGGATATGGGTGTTGCGACGAACCTGTCAAACATGGAAAAATATTGGTAAAAACGTTGAACCACACATGCACGTTGCGTCGTATTAACTCGAAAAATTTAGAACTATACGTAAAACGGAAATTTGCAAAAGATGAAAAGTATAAGTGACAAAAGTTGTAAAGTTAAATTGCAAATAATGAAAAGTTTTGGGTTAAAGTTAAAAAAACAAATTATGTAGGGTTAAAATGGAAAAGGTAAAAACCTTTTGGGTTAAAAGTAAAAAATCAAGTTTTTTTTTGGAAAATGCCCTAAGTACAACTTACAACTCTTGATGCCTATATTTGTTGCTTCTTTATAGTAACTAGTACTTAGCACCCTCGTGTTGCAGCGGAGGCGTAAAACTGTACCAAATAGTATTAATGTCACACCATCGTGAGCGACCACCAACACTGAATTTTCGACGTGTTAATACAAAGCAATTAGAGCGAAACGTAAATATAGAAACTAATAATAACTAAGTCCATCTAGGACCCGCACGTTATGATGAACTTGTCAAACGGGAAAAATAGACGACATAAAAATGTTGAATCACACACACACGTTGCGTCGTGTTAACTCGCAAAACTTAGAACGAAACGTTGAACCACACACACTTTACGCCGTGTTAACTCGCAAAATTTAGAACGAAGCGTAAAACAAAAAAATTGCGAAAGATGAAAAGTATAGGGAACCAAAGTTGAAAGTAAAAAAGTTTTAAGGTTAAACTGTAAAAGATGAAAAGTTTTGAGTTTAAAGTAAAAAATTCAAATAGTTTGGGTTAAAAGTAATTTATCAAATACTTTAGGACTAAAAGTAAAAAAAAAATATTTTGAAAAACTCCCCAAGCATAATGTACAACCCTTTTATGCACATATAACTTACTAATTTATAGTATTTATTTTTGAAAAACTCTCTAAGCATAAGGTACAACCCTTTTATGCATATATAACTTACTAATTATAGTATTGAAAAATAAAATTAAATATATTCTATTGTCACACCACAATAAACCGATAACCTCATAAAAAATAAAAAAAAAATAAAAAAAAAAAAAAAAAAAAACCCGAGGGGCGGCGATGTTGACAACATGATGTGATGAATTTCGAAATATGAAATGAATGATTCCAAAAAAGCATATGAACTAAATCTTCAATTTTCAACAAATTCACAAACCAGATACATTATTAGGAACTAAATTCACATTTTAATTACCTATATATTACCTATTTACCTATTACCTATATAGGGGATCGCTAGAATGAGAACCACCACGAGTTATGAGAACCACGAGAACCGCGCCCCGCGGGTGGCCGTCGGCGACGAAATTTTTTTTACACCTAGATCCGTATATTTTAGCGGGGGGTTTAAATTTTCGGTTCAAACGGCGCGCCCGAGGGGGTAGTTTTTTACGCCCAAAGTTTGGGTTTTTTTAATTTTTCTTTTTTTTTACCAAACTTTGGGCGTAAAAAACTACCCCATCGGGCGCGCCGTTTGAACCGAAAATTTAAACCCCCCGCTAAAATATACGGATCTAGGTGTAAAACAAATTTCGTCGCCGACGGCCACCCGCTGGGCGCGGTTCTCGTGGTTCTCATAACTCGTGGTGGTTCTCATTCTAGCGGCTCCCTACCTATATATTCATATATATATATATATATATATATATAGGGAGGAGCTCATGCGAGAACCACCTTTATTGTGAGAACCGCGAGAACCAATGTGAACACAACCTAAAATAGCTAAAAAAACATAACCCCCACCCCCCCCCCCCCCCCCCCAAAAAAAAACCTAACCCCCCCCCCCCCCCACCCAAAAACCTAAACCCCCCTCCCCCACCCCCCAAAAAACCTAAACCCCCCCCCCCCCCCCAAGCTAAAATGCTAAAAACTAAACCCCCAAAAAACCGAAAAAAATCTTTAAAAAATCTAAAAAAATAAAAAAAAAATCTAAAATTTTTTTTTTGAATTTTTTAATATTTTTTATAAAAAAAATCGCTACTTTTCGAAGCCAAAAAAAAAATTTTTTTGCTTCGAAAAGTAGCGATTTTTTATAAAAAATATTAAAAAAAAAATATTTGTGTGATTTTTAGCTATTTTTAGGCATTTTTTGTTGTGTTCACATTGGTTCTCGCAATAAGATGTGGTTCTCGCATGATCTTCTCCCTATATATATACATTAATTCATAACATGCTAATGAACAGTGGTGAATAGTGTTTTGTCTTTTGTGGGTTTTTTTTTCCGGCTGCTACAGTAACTTTCTGTTTTTTTTATGCTTATATTTTTATTTTCATTCTTTCCTTTTAACATAATGGTAATTATTTTGAGTAGATCTTTGTTTTTTTTTTATTTTTTTTATTTTATGTTTTTGTGTTTAACTTTCAACATTAACACTTATCTAAAACTTTTGTAAAATACCATTTTTACTTTCTCGAGTTTTACGTGCTTATTTTTACGTTACATGAGTCACTAAGTGTACAAAGTTTGTTTTTTTGTTTTACGCTTTTTCCATGGTTTTTGTCGTCATTCAGTTGCTACTTAGCACGGTTTACGCCCCCCGCCCCGCAACGCGGGGGGCTCAACACTAGTTACCTATATATTACAAGTTGAAGACAATGAACATTAATAATAATATAATATTAATTATTATTACCTATATATTAAAAGTTGAAGATAATGAATAGTAACACCATTAAGGGGATGAACAAATGATATCGGTTACTGGTACCAGTATCAAATTTACCAAACCGGGTATATTTTCGATACCGAATCGGTACCGACTTTTGACATTTTCGGTATCGGTTTGGCACCGGTATTCACCGATTTTTACCCTCAAATACCGATACTATACCAGTCCCGACCGGTACCGAACCGTACCGTACCAGGTATATTCGGCACCGATACCCACTTTTAGGGATTTTTGGTAACGGTATTTTCTGTACCGCTTGGTACCGAGCTCATCAAATCCTGTAACAACGAAGCAATGCAAGTAATTGCACCGTTTAGATTAATTTTCACACACAACCCAATGAATAGTAACATCATCAAGGAGATGAGCAAATGGTATCGGGTACCGGTACTGGTATCAAATTTACCAAACCGGATATATTTTCAGTACCTCAAATCCTGTAACAACGTAGCAACGCAAGTAATTGCACCGTTTAGATTAATTTTCACACACAACCCAATGAATAGTAACATCATCAAGGGGATGAGCAAATGGTATCGGGTACCGGTACTGGTATAAATTTACCAAACCGGGTATATTTTCAGTACCGAATGGTACCGACTTTTGACATTTTCGATATTGGTTCGGCACCGGTATTAATCGGTTTTTACCCTCAAATACCATACCGTATGGTACCGAGCATTTTCGGTGCCGGTACCTAATTTCGATGATTTTCCGGATTGGTACTTTTGGTGTCGTTACCTGTACCGAGCTCATCCATATTTTCACGTGTTAGTACCGTAATACCGAAACTGAAAACAACCGAATCTCCAACGTGTAGGACGTGTGAGTCCTATTATTATATATTAGATTATTTAAAATCGCTTTTTTAATTAGGATGAAGTGACTATCGTTACCACGTCATTTTTATTTATGTTTTGATATTCGGTATCTGCTTGTCATTGCCCACACGCGTTTCGCAGACATTAGATCCCCGCCGCAACGCGCGGACAGAAAATCAACTAGTTCCACTAATTTCTATTGAACTTCAAGAATCACTAGCTATATATATAAAGAATATTTATTTTATTATAGAACAACAAAAGAAAAGAAAAAGAGTAAAATGGCCCCCTAAGTTTAGGTTACTTTTGTTACTTCAGTATAAAAATAAAGTTTTTTGTATTTGGGTCTTTTTGGTTTTATTTTTGTTGACATTTTCATCTAATTGGCAAATTGGGTTATAATTTTCTATTAACATCTCCCTTTTTGTCATTATCATTGTTTAAATGAATGATAGAGTAATCATTTTATGCCATAATATATTTTAATTTTTTAACAAAAGGAATATGTGGCCTCTATATTAACCCCCCAAATTCTCACACAATAGTCACTGATACAACACCATCCCTTGGTTCCCCCCCATTTCAGAAATTGAAACCCTAGAAGAGTTGGAATTGATGGACGATCAGATGATTGTAACTGGTCTATTCGAAAAGAAGCCTCAATTTTTAATCCTGAAGTTAGATACTATATGTTTTGTCACATGTAAAGCAATTTAGATTTGTTAAAAAAATAGTATGTATTTTTTATTAAAATATACTATAGCATAAAATGATGATTATACCCTTCATTTAAATAAGGAAACGACAAAAAGGGAGATGTTAACAGAAAATTCTAACCAAGTTTGACAACTGAATTAAAATGACAATAAAACTGAAACCATAGATACCCAGATACAAAAAAAAAATGATTTTTGGACTAAAATGACAAAAATAACCTTATTTCAGAATATTTTGCCATTTTACTAGAAGAAAAAAAAAAAGAAAATTACCAAAATAGCCAAGAAAAAGTTTGACTTACCAAAATAGCCACCTCATGAGTATTTGGAGAGGGGCATCACGGATTCAAATGTGCGGGATGCCTCTTTCAAGACCCCTCATGCGTCTTTAAATATGGAAGTGACACGTGTCTCAATGATTAGGTAGACTCATCCAATGCCTCAGGCAGACTCATCCAATGCCTCAGCAGACTCATCCAATGCCTTCATCCAATGACTCAGCAGACTATTCCAATGCCTCAGGCAGACTCTTCCTAATATTTTAAGAAAATACTTTAAAATATTTTTAAAAAATACTAAAAATATTTTTTTAAATATATATTTTTTTTAATTTAAAAAATATTTTTTAAATTTATATACGTAAAGTATTTTAAATTTATATACGTATAGTATTTTTTAAGTATTTTAAAGATATCTTTACGTATATAAATTTAAAATATTTTTTTAATTTTAAAAAAATAATTGAAAAAATTAATTTAAATATTTTATTAAAGTATTTTTTTTAAATTTTTTTATGTATTTCTTAAAATTAGCCAAGATATCTTTACGTATATAAATTTTAAAAAGTAATTTTTTTTTAAATTTAAAAAAAAAAATTTTTAGTATTTTTTTAAATATTTTTAAATATTTTCTTAAAGTATTGGAGGAGTATGTCGAGGCATTGGATGAGTCTGCTGAGGCATTGGATGAAGGCATTGGATGAGTCTGCCTGAGGCATTGGAGGAGTCTACCTAATCATTGAGACACGTGTCACTTCCATATTTAAAGACGCATGAGGGGTCTTGAAAGAGGCATCCCGTGCATTTGAATCCGTGATGCCCCTCTCCAAAGACTCATGAGGTGGCTATTTTGGTAAGTTAAACTTTTGAGTTAAGTTCTTTTTGAGTCCCTGTGGTTTGTGTAGTTTAACTGTTTGAGTCCAAAAATCAAACTTGTCTTGATTTGAGTCCCTGTGGTTTTGTATTTTTAACCATTTGAATCCAAAATGCAAACCTCATCCAAAAACCATTTGGATTCAAATGGTTAAAAATACAAACCACAGGGACTCAAATCAAGAAATTTTTTTGCATTTTGGATTCAAATGGTTAAAAATACAAACCACAGGGACTCAAATCAAGACAAGTTTGGTTTTTGGACTCAAACAGTTAAACTGCACAAACCACAGGGACTCAAAAAGAACTTAACTCTAAACTTTTTATTGGCTATTTTGGTAATTTTAAAAAAAAAAATGCATGTATGTCATCCAATGTTTTAAACCAAAAGTCTTAACTGAAACACAATCTAATTTTTTAATAAATTTACATTTTACCCTACCCCACAACATAGTTCATTTCTCTCCTATTTAAGTTCTCAAATTGATCTCAACAAACACTAAACAAACTTGCATACCATATTCAGTCATTCACCCACCCACTGCCACCACCACACTGCGGTAGTAGACACACTCCCCAATCACCACTTTCATGGCCACATCATCAAAACACATTCATTTATATAGAAGTATTGGCATTTAAAAAAAACGTGTACCTTTTGCTAAAAGCCATCCTTGATACCTTATGAGACAATATATACACATTTGGTATATTCACTCTTGTGTTTATCTTGCTGATCCGTTTCTATATTTATATAAAAGTTTTGCCGTAAAAAAAAAAAAAGTGTACCTTCAACTAGATGCCATCCTTAATTCCGAGACCACCATTTTCCCTCATATTTTCATCCCGTCAACGTCGTGGCCACCTTTTCGCTTCTTTCCTCACGTTAAAGCGGATTCATATCACCACCACGGCCACTGCCCCAAAGATTATCGTCATCATGGGCGCAACAGGAGCTGGAAAATCACGTCTCTCAATCGACCTAGCAACTCGCTTCTTCAAAAACTCCGAAATAATCAACTCCGACAAAATGCAAGTATATCATGGACTCGATATAACCACCAACAAAATCACAATAAAAGAACAACAATGCATCCCTCACCACCTTCTTGGAGTATTCGACCCGACCCATTTTGTTATCAACCCGTATATATATCGAAAACTTGCTTCCAAAACAATCTCCAATATTGTATCCCGTAATGGGCTGCCACTTATCGTAGGCGGGTCAAACTCATTCATCTACTCATTACTTACAAATCAGTTCAACCCGAAAACGGATGTGTTTAACGGGCCAGACCCAGACCCGATCAGCTCGGAACTTCGGTACAAGTGTTGCTTCATATGGGTGGATGCTTGCTTCAAAGTTTTGAACCGGTATTTATGTAAACGGGTTGATGAGATGCTGGATTCGGGTATGGTGGAGGAGTTAAAAGAGTTTTTCGGGTCGGGTGAGTATTTGAGGGTGAAAAGGGATGGGTTGGGTCGGGCGATCGGAGTGCGGGAGATGGAGGCTTATTTTAGTGGTGGTGGAGTGGATTTGGAGGTGTATGATAGAGGTGTGAGGAGGGTGAAGGTTAATAGTTGTGAGCTGGCGAAGAGGCAGGTGGGTAAAATATTACGGTTGAAGGAGGGTGGGTGGGATTTGAAGAGGGTGGATGCAACGGAGGTGGTGCGGCGGAAAATGACGGCGGAAGGTGGAGGAAGTGTGGCGGAGTTATGGGAGGAGGTTGTGGAAACAAGTGTAAAGATCGTGAACCAATTCTTGGAGGAGTAGCTAAATCCTATAAACTCCGTAGCCAGTGTGAGTGTGGTTTAAATAACATAGTCTAGCCGAAGTTAGACAATGACGCTCTTCAATTTAAAAAGTGTTAGTAGCCAATATGAGAAAGCCTTCGTTCAAAAAAGAAAACATATCCTAGAAACTATGATTTTAGTCGACAGTTTTTTTTTTGTTTGTCAAAATATAAAAATTGCTCAAATGATTTAAATAAATGTAAGCTATGGGGAGGCTTTGTTGTGCCTAAAGTTTGTGTAAATTAAGTTTATGTTAAAGGATAAAATAATAAAATGATAATTGAGTTTTAATATTATTCTATAATTTCTAATATTACTATAGCGATATATGTTTTTCTTTAACTATAAAAATCATTCCGAGTTTTATTATTTGTTTCATGGGGAAATCGCCAAAATGTCCAAGACGTGGTCAAACCTTCCAAAATAGCCTGGTCAACCGTCTCGTGGAGACGTCCGAACTTAGGTGAGACGTCTTGACGGCGGTCCAACCACAACGTGCCACGTGTCCGACAAACACATCAGGTTACTGGACGGCTGAGACGTCTTGGCTAAGACGTTTGCGCCGGCTTAAGACGTTTCATAGTGGCTAGCCGTTAATCAATACGGCTTGAGACGTTTCCACTCGGCTTGAGCCGTGCTGGGCGGCTTGAGCCATTTTTGTTTCTTTAGCCGGCTTGAGCCATTTTTGTCCTTTTTTTTTTTCATTTTTTTTTTTTGAGACGCGTTGTACAATTTCAAGACGTTTAATATTAATTTAAGACGTTTTATATGAATTTCAAGACGTTTAATATTAATTTAAGACGTTTTATATGAATTTCAAGACGTTTGTTTTTGAATTTATATAGATCACTTAATTTTAAACACGAACTTTAAGAGAAAAATTGTTTTTTGGTGATTATCTCACAACATGAGGGTCAAGTTTGTTGTTTATACTGGGGGGAAGTGGGATTTGATTAACGGAAACATTGAGTATGTTACTGGTGTTGATTCAAGGAGACGTGGTTTAGAAATTGAAACAGATCATTCATATAATAGTTTTTTAAACTATGTTTCTAAGATGTGTGATACTCCAAACATTATACGGTTGTCATACCGGATGTCTACGTTTACTGATCCGATCGATATTATTAATGATCGAGATGTTAGATTTTTTTTTGATCTGGCAATGCAGAATCCTTTTGAATTATATAAATTATATGTTATTCAAGAGTCTGATGTTGGTTCATCTGGTTTGTCTTGTTTAAACAATTTTAAAGCTCCAGATCTAAATATTCCAGTAAAAGAAAGTTTTGATGTTTTAAACGATGAGTGTCCAAATTTAGAAAAATATTCTGAAAAATCTTTAACGTCTCACAACCAATCAGGTTCTTCATCTATAGTGTTCGAGGCCGGTCATATATTCAATAACAAAGAAGAGATGAAGCTCGAGTTGGGAAAGAAATGTTTGTTAGAGCATTTCGAGTTTAAAGTTGATAGATCATCTAAGACGCGGTATGAAGTTTCATGCAGGGGTGATGGTTGTGAATGGCGATTTAAGGCTCATGCTATTCCTTGTGGCAATTTATGGTTTGTTAAACATATGAACGATAGTCACACCTGTTCGAAGACGCAAACACACCCACATTTTCGTCAGGCTAACCCAAAGGTTTTGGGTCACTTTTTGAAGGAACAACTAAAAGACAGTGGTAGGATATATCGAGCGAAAGAGATTGTCAAAGATTTTAGACAAAGGTTCGAGGTTGAGATAACAAACCTTCAAGCTTGGCGTGGTAAAAGCTATGCACTTGAACTACTACAAGGAACTACACGAGACTCTTTTGCGGAACTACCAATATATTGTTACAATTTGAAACTTGCAAATCCTGGAAGCGTTACCCACATCTTGGTTGATGAACAGAGTCGTTTTGAAATGGTTTTTGTTGGTTTAAGGGCGGCGGTAAATTATACATTATATTTTCTACTTTCTCTTATTTTTTTTTAAAGTAACATGGGTTTTTGTCTCATTTCATTTTCATTAATTTTCAGATTCGTAGCTTTATGTTTAATCTAAGACCTGTTGTTATCATTGACGCGGCACACCTAAAGGGTGAATTTAAAGGGACGTTGTTTTTAGCAGTGGACATGGATGGAAATAATCAGATTTTACCGCTTGCTTATGGCATTGGAAAATCAGAGGATGGTGAATCTTGGACATGGTTTCTCTCAAAGCTTAGAGATTGTGTTGGTGAAATAGCAGATATGGCGATCATTTCGGATAGGGCGAATTCGATACATGTGGGTGTTAGGAATGTGTTTCCACGTGTGTACCACGGCCTGTGTTGTCGTCATTTAATGATGAATTTACGTTTGCCGTCGTCTAAAAAAAAAGAGTACGAGGCACTATGGTGGAAGACGTGTAAATCTTATCGGATGTCTGACTTTAACGAGTCATTTAATGCTTTGTGTCTTGCTGTTCCTCGAATACGCCAGGTTTTAACAAATATTGGGTTTGGTAGATGGGCAAGAGCTCATTGTCCCGGCAATCGATACCACTATATGACATCTAATAGTGCGGAGTCTATTAACTCTTTGTCTAGATTCTCGCGTAAGATGCCGATAACGCAACTTATCGAATTTTTCCGCGAGTCTGTACAAAAATGGTTTTATGACCGTCGATTGCAGGGCATGCAGGAGAGCCATTCACTTACTCAGTGGGCACAGAAGAAAATTTTAAAGAAAATCGAAGGGTCTAGAACCTGGACTGTTGCAGGCATCCGGGTAAACAGCTTTGTTGTTGATGACGGTGGGAAAAGGGGTGTAGTTGATCTTTCGAATCGTTCGTGCAGCTGTCGTGTCTGGCAAGTTTCGGGTTTACCTTGTGGGCATGTGATTGCTGTTTCAAGATTTTTGGGTGAACCTGACTGTAGTCATTATGCTTTCTCGTGTTACTCAAACGAAGTATACAAAAAAACGTATGAAGAATCGATTAATCCTCTGCCTCATAGGTCTGAATGGGTAATACCAGAAGGCCTTGGCAGTGTATTACCGCCGAATATTACAAAACGTCAATCAGGTCGTCCAAAAGAAAACAACCGAATCTTGTCTCGTGGGGAAGAACCTGTTCCGGTATATTGTTCGCGTTGCCGAACATACGGACATGTTCGTGACGTTTGTTTAGATCCAATGAAATCACAGATTCGTTCACGAAAATCATCAGGCAAAGGAAAAGAGAAAGAGACAGAAACCCAGAGTTCAACGGATGACATTTTTCCATCTTATAATTTAGCAGAATTTTAATAATATATATTTTTTTTTATGTTTTATTTTATGAAAATCATGTAACAAATTCTACTTTTAATTAATATAAGAATTAAATTTTACAATCCGTACGTCAAGCCATCAAAAATTACTTGGTGTGTAGCGCCCGGCGTATAGTTCATCAGCCATGTAGCGTCTATATCTGACACAAGCATCCTGCATGTTTACTTCGTTCCATGTTAATGAACGGTTGTTAACTAGATTTTCCAATAGCATACATATGATAACCCCTGAGTTTCGACCAATATGAGCTTCGTGGTCAGGCCACACAACATCCCCCCAATACTCTAAGGCTTGTACACTATCTTTCCTTGATTGTTGCCAGTATGATATACGTTCCAGAAACCATACAAATGGAGATTCAAATTCTAAAAGAATTTGATGGATTTTCCTGTGTATGCAAAATCCTTCTCCGCAGTTACTTACGTTACAATTAACGGGAAAATAAGCATATATTTTAAACGAACGCATATTTATTTTTAGAAGTAACCAGTGGTTTTCGTTGTACGCTACGGGCATGTAAATCTGGGAAAATTTAAAACGAAAATAAGTATTGGAAAAGGTATTATTTTAATGGAATTTTTTTTTAAAAAGTGTACCGTATCAACCTCCCAAATTGGAGGAAAAAAATCTTTTGTACCGTCTCCATATCCGTAGGCCTCTCTATTTTGTTCTACTATCATGTTAAAAAAAGTAGGCGGGAGAACTGTCCACCGATCATCATTTGACGACATCACCCGTTGATACATAAGCTTGTTGCACCAGGCATTGATATGCTAAGAAAAATATGGTAAATGTTTGACAAAAAAAAAAAGTTTAATAAACGTATCATTAACATAATAGGTATTTCGAAGTTACCGTTTCCTGAATAAATCCGTTTCCACAAAATCCAAGTAATCCGCCCCACCATTCTTTTCCGAGAGGTGTTTTACCCATGTAGGTTGAGTAGCAAGTTGGATTATCGCCGTCATAATAAAACTCTAGAATATTTGGCGACCAATGTTCAAACCCATCCTCTTTGTTTATCCAAATGGTGCGTTGCACAGAATGTGGAATGTTTGAGTAAGAGTAAGACATTTGGTGTGGCATTGGATAGTGAGGGCACACATATATATACACACATTTTCACAGTAAAAAAAAAAATTAAATAATATAAAATATAAGTTTAATACAAATATTTATGTTTATAATTTAAATTAATATAAATCAACCAAGAAATTCGAGGTCGTCCTCTTCTAGCTCGTTGACTAATTCTTTAGGAATAAGCGAGTCGTAGAAAAGTGTCAACATATGGCGCCTCATCCTTGAAGCCGTTATGCTTATTTTTTCACCATCATTTAGGGGTTTTTTGTTAATCAACCGGTCTAGAAATATACAAACCCAAACCCCACAGTCCCCTAACGGTCCTGACTGTTGTGGCACATCATTTGCATATTCTGTTTGAAACGGAAATTTGAACGGTAAAGCTTTGTTGTCATAGTAACCATGCACACGAAGCCAATGGTCAAAAACAAAATTGATGTGGCAAACCACTTCCGTTCTTTGTTTATCCAAATCTCGCATACCCATCAAGCTAAAAAAAAAAAAAAACAAACAAACATTAATTTTAAAAGTCATAACTTTTGAGATTAAAAGTATAAAATAAACACTGTTTAAAATTAAATTTTTACCTGTCATAAATAGTGAGGGTCCTGTTAACGAGGTTGAAAACTCCGAAAAACCAGTGAATTGATGGTATAAATAACGGTACATACACCTCGTCAACGCTAGTTATCCGAGGAAAAGGCTCTACTTTCCCGTTGAAATAACAAGCGAATTTCTGATCCAGAGTTTGCAAATGCATCTGAAGATGTTTGTGTGGGCAATAAATACAGAAACGTTATTCTACCCCGTTTGACGAAGGTTAAAGTTTACTTAGGAGCATTACTAGTGTATCTGCAATATTGGAAAAAAACGGGAAAACCAGAAAAATATATCTGTGCCGAACTCAATGACAACTACGTGTTATCTAACCCAACAATCGCAGGGAATGAAGCAGTCTACCTGTGTATGCTTATGGAGCATCTGGTTACGGATAAACCAATAAATATAACTGGAGACATTTGTAAAAGTTTTTTGTCGTACAGAAAATTTATTGCAGAAAAACTGTATTTTTGGCGGTGTTTACCCCGTCCAAACGTTGGATAGTTTATGCAATAAAATACTTGTTTTCAATTTACACAAATACAACAATATTTGCAAATTCAATTACAAACACTAAATAGGATAGCGATACAATACATACTAATTCCACAAATACAACAATATTGCACTTGCAATTAAAAAGCTTAGCACATATAGTTTCTTCGACTTCATCTTTGGGTCACATCTCATTGCTTTCAAGTTATTGTTCTCCTCTATTAATAACTGGTTTTGTAATTCTAGGTTCTTTATCTTCATATCTTTAAACGTCAGTGTAGTTGAGGTGCCGTATGAACGTTCAAGGAACATATTATCAACATCTTGTTTCCACAAGAAGAATTTGCAATCACCTCTCTACAAAAACACAGCAACTATAAAGTAATTGCACTTGACTATCTAAAAAAAACAAATCCAACTTACAGGCCAGTGAGAACACCCGTAAAATTCTTCACCATGTCTTTGACTTTTAAGTCCAGCAACCCGAACAACAGCAAGAATGTCGTGATGACAGTACACATTTCCATCCAAATCGACCTTGAAAAGTCGTGGTCTTCGAATTAGACCAGAGGTAGAAGACGAGGACATGTTGAATCAAATGTTCCAAGTTGATATTTCTTTTCTTTTATAAGAGTTATATTCATGTTTTCATCCCTGATGTTTGTCAAACATAACGTTTTCAGCCCGTTAGGTTCATTTCCGTAACCATTTCAGTACACTAGCTTAACTCCATCCATTTATTTCTTTAACTTTGGGTTAACTAACTAATTCAGGGACGGTTTGCGTCAGTTTTACAAACACAGGCACTTAAGTGTAACTCAAAAACATTAAAACAAAAAAATACCTAAAAACCGGTCACATATTTGCACATATATTATATATATACAGACTTTAATATTAAATAGTAATAACTCAAAGACATTAAAACCAAAAAATACCAAAAAACCGGTCACATGGGGGATTCGAACTCGGGACGGGTAATTGAACAAACGACGTGGTGACCGGTCGGGCTAAACCCTCATCCGTTAATATTCTACACATATATTATATATATACACAAGTTGTATTATGTTAACGTCTAACTTTTAAAACATACTAAACGTTATATTTAAAAGACAAATTTTTACAAAACAAAAAAAACATTGCATTCCTTAAAGAAAAAAAAACATTACATTACCAAATAAGAAAAAAAAAAAAAACAAACATCTAAATCCAAACCCTAATCGTTTCCCACTGCGAGACATGTTCGAAATCATGTCCTTCATCGTGGCGGAAGTTGATAAGGGCAACCGCCTTGATGTCGTCCTCGCTAAGGCCCTCGGATGAGTTTTCCACAGACTTGTAGTAATTCTCGAACTTCTTACATTCCAACCGTATAACCCGAAACCGTGAAGATAATGCATCAACGGTACGACCGTGGTTCGGACCACGGAGTTGTGCAAAATATTGTTGCACCCGTACCCATAGACCCCCCTGCCCTCGAGAAGGAGGATTGACATACACCTCCTCCCAAGCCTCCACCAAAGCTATGTCCTCAAGTTCCGTCCACCCGTGAGCAGCCATGTCTGGTTGTGTGTAGAAAGATGAACAAAGATGTGGAAGAACGCCGTGTGAATGTTTAGATTTAAGGGTATATATAGGTGGTGAAGTGGCATGAATTTTTAACATGTTGAAACGTCTTAAACGCCTTGAATTTATAACATCTTTAAACACATTGATAATACTGATTGACTAAGAATTAAAACGTCACATACTAAAATTTTTAACTTTATCCCTTATTATTATTTAATACAAAGTACATAATCCGAATAACATAACACTGATACAAATATAATCTCTTTGAACTATAATACACTAAACCGCTACTTCATTTGAACTACAATACACTAAACCGCAACTTCCATAAATTTAAAATGGGGTTTCCCATCCGAAAGTTGATTCCGGAAATTCGCATCAAAACACCTAGGAAAAAATACTATGGGTTGTGAACTGGTAAGTTCCATCAACCCATATTTTTTTTGGCCTAGGTGATATGTAACGGGTTGTTCCAAATTTGGTTCGGCGGTTCCCCGCTGGGTGATGTTACAAGACTTGGCGAACACATTGGTGAGAGCCCATTGTGTTAGCCAAAGTCATATTAACCATCCAAAACGGGTAGAATCGTCATTACCTGAACAACCCGTTTAACCCTTCACGTGTCCGTTGTAGATGAGTTCTTGAACACGATCAACCCCGCAGAGCACGTAGAAGGGGATATTAGACCTGATCCCACCAAAACTGGGAAGATCTGTGTCCGTTGTAGATGACTTCTTAGAACAGTTGTAGATAACTTCATAGAACCATTTGTTGAATCCGGGGGTCTGCCCATTTTTTTAAGCTGTAAACACCAATGTGTATAACAGGGTGGAAAATTGTGACTTAAAAACAGGTTCAAAACGTCCTGAAAATTTCTTCGAAAATCGGGAAACGTCTCAAACGTCTCAAACGTCTGAGACGTCTCATACGTCTCAAACGTTGACAACCGTGAAACGTCTTAACAATTAAATAAAACATTAAAAAATAAATAAATAATTATATATTATTATAAATTTATGTCTAACACATCAACGGATGAGGGCTTAGCCCGGCTGGTCACGACGTCGTTTGTTGAATGAAACGCCCCGAGTTCGATCCCCCCCCCCCCCATGTGACCGGTTTTTTTTATATTTTCAGTGTTTAAAAAAATTAGAAACTAATATTTAAAAAAGAAAAAAAAAAAAAAACATTACAATCAAATATTAAAAAAAAAAAATATAAGCTTAACGGCTAGCCACTCTCAAACGTCTCAAGCCATTCAAAACGTCTCGAAGCCACTCTCAAACGTCTCAAGCCATGCAAAATAGAAGCTTAACGGCTAGCCATTATGAAACGTCTTAAGCCGGCGCAAACGTCTTAGCCAAGACGTCTCAGCCGTCCAGTAACCTGATGTGTTTGTCGGACACGTGGCACGTTGTGGTTGGACCGCCGTCAAGACGTCTCACCTAAGTTCGGACGTCTCCACGAGACGGTTGACCAGGCTATTTTGGAAGGTTTGACCACGTCTTGGACATTTTGGCGATTTCCCCTTGTTTCATTGTTGTGTAACATTTTTACAAATAGTTATTTTTTAATTAACTTAAATGGAATATACATAAAACTTGGTTATTATTTAGTTGATTTTTTCTTCTATTAATATCTCATACTTTAGTTTAAAATTTAATAATCACTAAATAATATCCGATATTTATAAATGTTCCATTTAGGAAAAAAAACGCAATGGAAAAAAAATCAGTTGTGTAAAACGCAATGGAAAAAAAAAGCGTAAAAATGACTTTTTTTTTTTCTAAAACGCAATGCACCAAAAAACAAAAAGAAATGTCTTATTTCTAAAACGCAATGGCTAGAAAACACAAAGAAATGTCTTATTTCTAAAACGCAGTAGCCTAAAAACACAAAAAATGTACTTTCTAAAACGCAATATACTCAAAACACATAAAAAATGTGTTTTACCTAAAACGCAATGCACAAAAAACACAAAAGAAATGTCTTATTTCTAAAACGCAATGGCCAGAAGTAATTAAAATGTCTTTTTTCTAAAACGCAATGTCCTAAAAACACAAAAAATGTCTTATTTCTAAAACGCAATTGTCAGAAAACACTTAAAAATGTCTTTTTCCCAAACGCAATGGACTAAAGACACTTCAAAAATGTGTTTTTCTAAAACGCAATGACCAGAAAACACATAAAAATGTCTTATTTCTAAAATGCAATGACTTAAAAACACAAAAGAAAGTGTTCTCTCTAAAACGCAATGGACTGAAAACACATAAAAATGTGTTTTTACCAAAAACGCAATGACTAAAAACACTTAAAAAATGTGTTTTTCTAAAACGCAATGGCCAGAAAACACTTAAAAATGCCTTATTTCTAATGCAGTTTTCCAGTGGCAATTTCCAGAAAATTAAATTTTCGACCCCAGCCAGGGGCTCTGCCCCTTGGACCCCGCTAGTGGCTGACGTCCCTTAAGTGTGAGTACAACCATGAGTATAAGTATAAACACAAAGCGTATGAGTATGAATATGAATATGAATATGAATATGAATGTAATATAAACATGAATGTAAGTACATCGTAAATGTATAATTGTGGGTGTATGTATAACGTAAAACGTATGAATTTTGAATCATGAGTATAACATAAATGTGTAAGTGTGAACATACGTGGAGACATAAAACGTATAAGTATGGATGTAGGAAATACTGATTTTGTTTATAGTATGAATCATAACATACGAATTTAAGCGTGTGAAAGGCCAAGAAGTTTTGAGTATGAAAACGAAATGAGTGGTAGATGTGGAATTGTCGTGAGATATAAACTAAAACACGTAAGATGATATGCATGTATGGTTGTTTGAGCAAAACGTAAAGTTTTATTAAACAGGTTGAGTTGTCATGAAATGTAGAATCTAGTTTATGAAGGTAAAGAGAGTGTAAAACATTTGTTGATTATGTGAATTGTACGTTGTAAAAGAATGGAAATGCTACTACGGTTTTAAAAAAAATTTGCATAAGTTGAAATTTTGTCGGTCCTTATGAAATTTCCTTGCCCACGTGTTTTGAATTTAATTGGCGTATCGAATGAGGTTTTGAAAAATTATAGGGATTAACAAGTTCGCATTGTTTTAAGTAACTTTGTATTAGAAAATTTTGAAGTTTCCAGATTCTTGTGAAAAAATTGATCCTTAGAAAAAGAATTTGGTATATGAACTTAGTGATCGTGAAAGGTGTCCTTAATAAAATGTTTTTGTTGATCTTGGAAAGAGTTTTGATAAACGATCGGATAATATTTGTAATATTTTGTATGAAAAGTTGGTTTGATTATCAATTGAAAAATAACAATCTTTAGTATAATGATGCAAGACGAGTGTGTTTTAGTAAATACGTGGAATACGAAATTTTGTGGGCAATGGATTTATTAGACCGACTTAGTTGGTGAGTAGCATTTTGTAAAGTTTTGAATGTCGAGAAATAAACGTTTAAGGAAAAATTACGAATTTTGTGTGTGTGAGCTATATGAAAATAGATTGTAAGATAAGAAGTTCGTTTATATAATCAATGCATTTTGATATAATTAGGGATTTGACTACTGATAAGCGATTTAGATATAAACATGATCGTGTTTACATAATATAGCCTATTAAATGAAAGTATCGGTAACGATCACCTAGGTAAGGGAATCACCCCTAATCCGTTCGTGAGGTCGTTGTAAGATGAAAAAAGAAGCGGAGTTAATCGTCAAGGTAAGGAAATCACTCCTATCTTAATGATATGTCTCCTCCACTTGTTGTTACAAAAGTGTAAATAAAATAACGTGAAATTATGCATGCTAATAATGTATAATCGTATGAAAGTAATAGTATGATGTGTGCGCAAAAATGAAATTTCAAAAATGGTTCAAAATCGACAAGGGAGAGTTTCATCATAAAAGGTCGAGAATAATAAAACGTAAGTTCAATTTAAACTTGGATGGTTCCCAAAACGGGACTTTGACTAATCAAAGTGGTCGAAAGGTCTTTTGAAATTGAGAACATGCTTTGGCCTAATAGGTGAAATACTCTCGCCGACATGTCGGTTAACGGTATTTACCCTTCCGGTTACTACACGTTCCAATTCAATCGAAAATTAGAGACTTGGCGGGATTCATGAAAATCAAGGAGTGGGACTAGTCGACAAGGTGCGGGTTTCACCCCTAACTTGACGATTTCGTACCCTAAATGTGGTTGGTACTCGTCGGGTCAAAAATTAAATTTTGACTTGTTGACGAGGGTCCACGAGAATTTGAAGTTTTGAAATTCGAAATTACCATTAAGATGTGGATTTCACTCCTAATTAAATGATGAATTTCGTGTAAAAATAGAATCAAGCGGAATGAGAGTCGTTTACCGAATTGTGGGTTTCACGCCTATTTTGGTAAACTTGTCTCGTTTGTATAACACGAGTGTTTTCAAGTTTAGTAAAATCAAGTAAAATGCCTTAGGAAGGCGTATGTCGAGGAACAATAAAACAAGTATAATTACATAAGGAAACATGTCTAGAATAGCAATTAAGGAATAGGACAATAAACAAGTAAAAACAAGTATTAACACATAAGAATAGCATGTCAAGCATTAACACGTAAGTGGCATATATGTGTAAAAGATTAAAGGAGAATAAATAAAAAGCGATTAAAGTAGCATGCATGTAGTTTCAAACAAAACATAAAAGTAAGACTCTAAAACTATAGACTAGGTAAAAGCATTCCTACTTTTCCTAATTCCCTATAGTTATGGCTCTGATACCAATCTGTCACACCCCAACCGATGGCGGAAACATCGGGATGAGACAAAGTGCGTAGATTGCAAGAGACTTCATAACACTACTTGTGACAATATTTAATTCAACCGATTTCATAACATAGATAAATTGTCAAATATTACAAAGAAACTCAAATAACAACATTGTTCAAACATAATATAACCTAATTGATACAACACTTTAAACCTACACGTCTAAGTGAGTATCTAGGCATCTTTACTATCCATTTTCATGGCATCATCAATCATCAACCTGTAACATGTTTAAAATACAATTCAATGCAAAAGCAAATGCGAGTATACAAGTTTAAGCATAAGTATAAGTATAAAAGTTTAAAAACGAATCCACATGGCAACTTTGTTTATACAAGATCTAACATGGCATGCAATATTTCTAGCCAATCCTCTGTTTACACAAGAAAGTTAAAGTAATTCAACATGACCCAAGTTTAAAGGGGGCAGTGCGTTACTCCTATAGCGCTATACATGTCAAATGGAGGCTCGTGAAAGCTAATTACTAAAACATATCACATAAGTATGGTCCACGTAAGCATCAAGTATAACAACATAGTATTCATGTATAAGGATTGTTTTCGTGCATTGCATAAAGAATAAGTGTAGTTTAATAGGTAAACATGTTACACCCCAAAAGTGGTAAACATAAAAAGGGGTTGCGAGTATACTCACGGTTTCTCAAAGTTGTTCCTTTGGTAATCCCGTGACGAGTTGAAGGTTGGAAACTTCAAGTCTATAAGCGGTACAATTCTACCGTATATAAACAGTCAACCGAATCCCCGTTTCTGATGTGGAAGATCAGACTAAGCTGCAACCACAGAGCATACTACGAACTTTGTTGGGTGTACTGTTTTATTTAGAACTCTTCGAGTTCTCTTTCTTGCTTGGAAGATTTTATGAGAATTAGAGAGAGAGGAGAATGGTTAGAACACTTGGTGTTCTTTTAGAATTCTTAGAATTCTTAGAATTAGAGAGATTAAGAGAAGATTGAGAAGATTTGGTGTGAAGAAAATGGTAGGAGAAGGTTGGTATTTATAGGTGAATAAGGTGAATGGTGATTGGTGGAGATAATTAAAATAAATAAATAGAAAAGATAAATAAAAAAATTAATAATGGAGAATGGAGGTGGAAAAGGTGATTGAAAGAGGTGGAAAAGGTGATTGGAGAAGAAAAATGGGTATAATCCGTATGGCACTATTCATTTTTTTTTTAATACTATGGATTAAAACATGTACTTTTTACAAAAGGGACCTAAGCTAAAAAAATTCTTAAAAATTATTATAAATTCTTTTGTATAGTTTTACGCTAAAAATTATTAGAAAAATATATTTGTATAGTTTTTCAGTTTCTTATAAAAATCTTGTGTTTATCCATTAACAATGTGATAAGAAAATGTATTACCATTATGATTAACGCCTCGAAAAGTAAAATACAAATATGAAAATACGAGGCGTTACACCGTAAAATAAAATGAAGATATTATGTGTCACATTTTATTTTATTAAAACTTCCTAATATTTGTATTTAGATATATCTTATAGAAACTTAAAACTAACTACAACAAACTTCCTAAATAAAGGGGTGACAAATCTAAAATTAAACCATAATGCACTTCTATAGTTACTACTATAAATACATAGCAGAACACCCATATATCTATTGCTAAACAAAGTTAAAAAATGGATCCAGTTATGAATTCAATTGTTCCGAAGAACCAAGCATGCGAGATTGAAAATTCTAAGGTCAGTTCTGTTATATCGCAACAGTGAATAATTGTTTTCTTTTATTTACTTTTATGTGAATACTAACTTATTTGATTTTTCAGATTCAGTTGCATGATGAATATGCCAATTTAAACAACCCATTTGTGGAAAAAGCTTCTAAGGTATTGATTTTGCTGGTTTTTAAGTATTATTTTTGCGTATATCTTTCATATTAACATGTTCGTCATGTTATTACATGTGTGTTTTATTGCAGGATGATGGTGATAAAAGTGTTGATATTATTTCTTATGGTGCAATGTTTAGTCCATACAAGTCTAATCTTCAACGTGAATTTAGTGAAGATGTAATTTTAAGGTTTATTTAATATTTTTTTAACTTTTGTATTCAATTTTTGTCCTTTTAAGAATCGAAAATTTGAGACTCAAAGGAAGAGATCCAAGAGACTCTCTGAATAGAAATGGAGTGAGGTTATTAATTTAGACGATTCTGAGGACAATGATAAAGAAGAGGAATTAGAAGATACTGTTGATTCAAGCACAAACCAGAAAACCCGATTAAAAATACCCCGAGTGTCAATTCAGAAGCGGAACAGATTTCATGCAGTCTAATATGAAATATATCAAGTGTTTTTATGTTTTGTTTTTTTTTTTCATTTTCAGTTGTTATGTTTGATCTAGACGTATGAATAAAGTTTATTTTATATTTGAACTTTATTTTTGGTGTTAATATAATGCAGTTATTGACCATATTAATAAAGTTTAAAATAAAGTTAGTATCATAAATTTACAACTTAGCTAAACTTTTATAAGTTAATATCCTAAAGTTGCAATAAATAGATATTGCAGTTAGATATAGTCAAGCTGAAATTATAAAATATTGCAGTTATTCTTGGATATTAATCTAATAATTTGTATTTCTAAATTAAAAAATAATAAAGTAATAAACTTTAAAGCTAAATAAAAAAACTGAATTTAGTATAATATAAAGTTAACAAAGATATAAACTCTCAACATCCTATTTTTTACAAAATTTGTTTTTAAAATTATTTAAACTTTTTATATATATATATAAAAACGAAATTTAACAATTAAGGTTAAAGGTGTAAAACGTACTTACGAGTCAACTAATATTTTTTATTTTTTATAAAAACAAAAGTTTATTGGATGAGTACAATGTGGATATTTAAAAAAGTTATGAACTTTAAAGAATAAAATTATAAACTTTATCATTTAACCAACAAAATAAACTTATTTTACAACTATAACAACTTATCTTTTATTTTTTGTCATTTGATTACATGTGTAAAACAGTTTTTACTTTATTTATAAACAAAACATTTTGTTTTTATAAAAAAATAATTCTTTTATAAACATTTTTTGTAACAAGAAATATAAATAAAATACTCCAGAATTTACAATCTTTACTAAAAAAATACTAAACTGTGTTGCAATTTTTTTAGGAATTATAAATTCAACTATATTCTTATAGATAATATTAGTCAGTTTTAAAAGAATTCTTTACCAACTTGATTAGATACATAGTAGATTGTGTTGCATATTTTTAGTGATTGTAAGTTAAAAGTAGACTGATATAGATAAAATTAGCTAGGAACTAAAAATCTGAACTTAGTATGATATAAAGTTAATAAATATATAACCTCTTAACATCCTATTTTTTATAAAAACATTTCTGGAAATTTTATAAAAATATAATTTGTTTACATCTGTAAAGAACCAAAAATTAACAATTTAAGTTAAAGCTCTAAAACGTACTTACGAGTCAAATACTATTTTTTATTTTTATAAAAACGAAAATTTTAAACTTAATGTTTATTGGATGAGTACTATGTGGATATTTAAAAAAAGTTATGAACCTTAAAGAATAAAACTATACTGTATAATTTAACCAATAAAATAAACATACTTTACAGTTATAACAACTTAATTTTTTTTGTCTTTTGATTATTAATTTTTATAAAAAGACAATATTTTCTTTTGTCTTTTAATTATTAATTTTTATAAAAAAAACACAAAACTTTGCATATGTGTAACACTAATGAAATATATCCACCACAATATTGTTATCATAAATATTATACGAATAAAAAAACTACCAGAAACAAATGTCGCAATCCAAAGTGTCTCCCCGCCGCATCGCGCGAGCACCATACTAGTTAGATTAATGATTAACACCATATTTTATGTTATAAGAGGTTGGTGTGACCGGTACGGGAATTAAGCGGAAAAATCATTCAAAGTTTTATTATTGTTTCATTGTTGTGTAACATTTTTTACAAATAGCTATATTTTTAGTTAAGTAACTTAAATGGAATATACATAAAACTTGGTTATTATTTAGTTGATTTTTTC
Source organism: Helianthus tuberosus (assembly GCA_030545235.1). Taxonomy (NCBI): domain Eukaryota; kingdom Viridiplantae; phylum Streptophyta; class Magnoliopsida; order Asterales; family Asteraceae; genus Helianthus; species Helianthus tuberosus. Next base: position 49,501 of record JARYGA010056066.1, read on the forward strand.
GTCTCTATTAATACCTCATACTTTAGTTTAAAATTTAATAATCACCTATGGCTTTATAGCCTAGTGGTATCTTAGGGGTGGGATAAAACTTTGGACTAATAGGTCCTGGGTTCGATTCCCACAAGGGGGGTTTTCCCATATTTATTGGGTTTCCTCCTGAATTGGTGTATAGGCATTATGCCAAATGGAGATGGATATGATCGGGTGGTTCCGCTGGTGGCACGATGATACTCCAGCGGTCCGTCAGTGATCCAAATTTGCCGTTCAAAAAAAAAATTAATAATCACTAAATAATAGTCCGTCAGTGATCCAAATTTGCCGTTCAAAAAAAAATTAATAATCACTAAATAATATCCGATATTTATACATGTTCCATTTAGGTCACTATATTTTTATTAAATCTAATATTTATAAAAAATAATTTCACAACAACATAACGATAATGAAATTTTGAGTAGTTTTTATACTTAGACAAATGAATGAAGGACTTCAGTGATATGCTAAAGAAACTTGGTTACTGTAATATTCCCTTGTTTTAATGCCTTAAGTGTGTGACTTCTTATTAACTTTCAGGCATACACGCAAATGTTTTAATGCCTTAAGTTTGTGATTTCTTATTAACTTTCAAGCATATACGCAAATAACAATTAAATTTTAATAAATAAATCGTTACATAATTTATCTTTGGGGTTAGAGATATAGCTTCTAAAAAGACCCCTACAACAAAAATAATGATTGAATGTTAAAATTATTATACATGCACATATACATTGTGATATTTAGACTTTATGATATTAAAACCTATCATGTATATTTAATATTGATCACAACTTCGCATCCTTAATCTAATAGTATCTATAAAAGGAGAAGTATAGCTGATGTAAGTTTGTATACGTGTCAACCATCTAGGCATGCCACGCAGGATATGCTGATGTCACAATCTTTATTAAACATTCCAATTAAATCAGTTTTAATTAATAAATATGAATGAATAATAATGAATAATAAGTTGGTCAAAAAGTCAGTAGAAAGAGGGAGGAAAATTTGAAATTCAAAATTCAAACTCTTCTCCACATTTCAGAGAACAAAGACCAGATTTATGAGAGAGAAACATGAGCTCTTTCAAAACAAAAACTTTACTCAACCATCTTCAAATTTCAAACCTCTCTAGCTTTCCTTATACGGAGCTACCTCTCAATCCATCTTCAAATAATCTTCATCTGTTGCAATGGATGACATGAAATTCATCTACTGTAATGGATTTCATGAAAGATTTAGAATGAGAGGTCATCTCCAGTGACTGTTCAATGCTTTTTTTTCAGGCACGATCTCGGTCCCTCTACTTCTCTCACTACGAAGATGAAGTGGAGAGAGAAAGTCGCCGCCTGTGAACCTTGAACGTCTCTACTCAGACCGATGAAGATGATTTTGTCATCTGAGGCTACGATGGCGAGATCTGGCCTGTTGTTGCAACATATAAACTATCGTTGCCGGCTGCCGTTCGCGGCTGTCCTAGGTAGCGTTGGCTGTAATCCATGTTCGGTCGATGATGATGAGATCGATCTCACCTAAGACCATGTTTTTTAGATTGTAAGGGATATTCAGTCAATGATGTTGATGAGATGCTTCTCACCTAAGACTAAAACTATGGTGTTTTCCGACGATTCTAGGATTGACGGTGCTCCCAGAGTGTTTTGGTAGGAAGCTAGGGTTCCGGGCACTTTCCGGTAACTTAGATGTGTTTCGGATGAAGCAAACGTCGGCCCGAATATACGCGAGGTCTGACATTTTGCAATCATTTGTCAAATTTTATTTATTTTCTTTTGAATATCTGGATGGTATGTCTCATTCTTGATCCGATAATTGTTTTAAGGTTTGATTGGACTGTGATTTAATTGGACTGTGATTGTATATATGTGTATCTGAGAACTGCAAATTGATGATAAGTATTAGTTTAGTAAACCATAATTTATGGTTGTTTAATGTTTGAATTTGCAATTTGATTATATGAGGAATTATGTAGATGAATCATTTACTGTTGTAGAATACTTCCTAATTTTGCAATTTGGATATTATTTATAATTTGGAAATTATTTATAATAAATTTTGATGCCATGAGGTAATGACAATAATTGATAGTTGTTTTGTTAGTAATTTACATGTATCTTTGCTAATTTCGTTGCTGATTGTTTATTTTTAAGGCTTTTGTGAAGGATGATGAAGACAAGGTCCTACTTCAAACGGTTTCAAGTCAAGTTCAAGAGTGTTTACATTATTAAGTTTATTGCTACTTTGAGTTTTCTTGTTGTTTCCTAGCAAACATGCAAATTTGAAGAAGGTTTGGCTTTTAGTTATGCAAGTACTACACAATATGTTTGTTACATTAAAATGTAACTTGATGATATGTGCTTTCAGTTTGATGATAAGCAAATTTGAAGAAGGTATGGCTTTTAATTAAATGTATTTATTTGAATAATGGAGTATATTTGTGTTGAACTAATTGAAGTTATATTTGTAAATATAAATAGATTTGAAATTTTGGTTTATCTAAATTTTGTTTAATTGAAATATAACAGGTAGATTATAATAAAAGAACATACTATATCCTCCACACTTAAACGTATTCTGGTGAGTTGTGGAGCTTAGGTAAGCTGCTAAACTAGAGTGAATTGCTTATAATTTTTATCTTTTTGTTTAGTGTGCTGATGTTGTGGATCTATGCCTCCATAGGTGAATCTATCAAAGTACATATTTGAAGTCTGAACAACTGTTAACGAGTACATACATGAAACTACAGATATATAAATTCTTTAAAAAAATAAGATTTACAAAATTACATTTGGAAAAAGTTTCAAGAAAGCAAGTACACGGGATATAATGTAGCTTAAGCTATAGTTTGTCAAATACATGTGAACACTGTTAGTTGTAATTTGACCTTCAAGATTTTTGAACGGATTCGTGTTTTAAGATCGAAGCCATTCGATTCGTTTTAGCTTGATTTTATAATCTCAAATCCATTGTTATAAGTGGTGCATCAGAGTTTCGAGAATATGTCAAATCTTCAATAACAAAAACAAAGATCGATCCTTGAGTACACAATCTGAGATCGATCTATTCCGTAGGGTTTTGATTTCAGCAATATTTGATATATTCCGTGAACTATTGTGTTTTGTTCTTCAATCATGGCAGCTCCGTTCTTTTCAACGCCGTTTCAGCCCTTTGTTTATCAGGTATTTTTATAATTTTAGTTCCAACACTCTGTTTTGATTCTAAGGTAATTTTACTTACCATCGTGATTTTATTTTCAGGCCGGTGAACCAATGAGGGAGGGTTTTAAAGGCTCTAAGGTAATAAAGAATCTATCTTTCATCTAGCTAAATTGATCTTACATCCGAATTATGCTCTATATTTTATTTGTATTCATTATACTACTTATGGTATTTGCCAAAAAAAATTTGTATCAGATCTTCATGTTGTATGCTAATATTGCTTTGTTGGTTATAGCATTAAATGGAATGGGTCAAGAAAAAAAAAAAAATACTCCAATGCAGATTTTTCTGATATAAGTCTTACATTGCTGGACCCTACTTCATTTGGTTTGTACAGCTGCCATACTAAATTCACATAGTTGTGTAAGTGAAAATAACTAACCTTATAATTCATAATTATATTATATACTATTAATAGAGCAGTTAAAAGACAATTGCAATATGCTAAAATTGATTCAATTAGGGCTAACTTTCTCCGTTGACTATGGATTCGAGTCATTTGTGTTTGAAAGCAATATTTTTAAAACAAAAAGTATGTTTGTTGAGTTATTTGTGTTTGGAAGCAAAATTAAAAATTGTGAAGCTCCACCTATTTTTTTCTCTTACCTAATCATAGTATGTTTGATGATGCAGGTCAAACTTATGACCAATTGTTTAAATATGCTAAAACAACTATTTTTTACTTTTAAGGTAGACTTTAAATTATACACCAAACTTAAGATATGTGGTATTCTGAAAGATAAAAATTTGCTTAGATTATTAATAACCTTCAATTTTCTAAAATTTCTTTTCGGTTGGAAAATATAATAATTAGTTCAATTAAGTCATATGTTATCATTGTTGTTATACTCATTTTTCATGTTTTATGTTATTGATTCATCATGGCTGTACTGGCCCCTACTAAGTGCATTTCTTTTAGAATTTTTATGCCGAGCATTACTTTGATAGGTTTATTTTGCAACCAAAACCATATATTGACTTTTGATTGATATTTTAATGAGCAGCAAACGACTAATGAAGTATATTTTGTGAAATCAAATGTCACCATATTTATACGTATGAATTGCAGTTCATAGTAGTTGATCTAAAAATATGACAACGGACACCCTTGACTTCTCTTTGTGTTCGCTATCCACCTTCCTATAATCACAAAAGGTTCATACCCCTTCATTTTAGACAACATATTATTAATTACTTAGCTTATTTCTATATCAAACCTGAACTAATAATTTTTTCGTAACATAGTAATGAAATTTTTATGTCCTAACACATACCGTCTTTAACATTGTTTTATAAAGATATGTAACTAAACGCAAACAATTTAAATGATATATTATAATCTGTTATAAAGTATTTCATTTCGATCGTTATTAAACCTACCCGTGTGTTCACACGGGTCTTACTACTAGTTAGATTAATGATTAACACCATATTTTATGTTATAAGAGGTTGGTGTGACCCGTACGGGATTTAAGGCAACCTGAAAACAAGCAAGTGTAATAATATAACTTGCGCACAAATATTTAATATAAAAATTACAAGACATGTTAATAAAATAACTTGTACACAAATAAATACAAAAGAATACAAGACATGTTGGTATGTCACTATACTAACATTCTTAGTTCCATTCTTTATTTTAATTTATTCATCTTCACCACTCTCAAGATCCCAATAATTTTCTTATATTTATATTTCATTACTTGCACCCTAAAATTGTTTGGTTCTAATATTTGATTCTGAAAAATCAGTTTTTTTTATTTGTTACTTTTTTTTTTTGTGACAACACCAAATTTAATATATCCAATCTAAGAAGTCCCAATATTTTAAGTGACTAATATATATATATATATTAAGAGTAAATTGTTATTTTAGTTCCTAAGATTTGTTCTAAATTGTCATTTTAGTCCAATTAGTTTTTTTTCTTCTCCGGGTCCCTGAGTTTTCTATTTTTTTTTCATTTTATATTGCCTAACTCCGTCTAAAAGCACCAATTTAGTCATGGGTATTTTTGACATTTTGGTTTTAAACTTTTCAACTTACCATATTGATCCAAAACTTATTTTACATTAAAAAAATATAAGAAAACAATTTAATGTTGTAAAAAAACATATAACAATATATACATACAAACACATGTACTGTGTCTCCACTCTTCCCCCTCTTCCTCTCTCTACACCACCAACCCACCACCATCAATATCTACCACCGCCACCATCCATCACCGCCACCACCATAACATGCCACCACCCACCCCCCTCTCTCTACAGCCCCACCAAACTTGTCCTACCGTCGGGAAAACTGTAATAGTCCTCGTGTGGTACCACACCAAATCCCTGCGGGTAGGTTGTGACGGTGAAACCGCCGTCAGTGGGGACATATCTGGTGACACGCAACCGTTATATGGACAGATCTGGTGAACTTAGGCGGTTAGGGTTCCACCGCCACCGTGAGTTTCGATTGTGGTTGTTTCCGGCGACAATGGTTGTGGTTGTTTCAATGAATTCCGAGAAAGACTATGGTGGTGGTGATTCCTATCACACCTCCGATTATGGCTGTTTCCGGTGACTAAGGTATAGTGTGACACCCTTGACCCCATTTTGGGTGGCTATTGCTTGATTTCGGTTTTTTTTTCCGGTAACGGTGGTTATGATGGTGATGAACAGTGGTGAATATTGGAGTTATGATATTGCTATAAGTTTTTTGTAACATTAAATTGTCTTCTTATATTTTTTAATGTTAAATAAGTTTTGGATCAAAATGACAAGTTGAAAAGTTTAAAACAAAAATGCCAAAAATACCTCTGATTAAAACTGGGCTTTTAGACGCAGTTAGACAGTATGATCAAAATGACAAAGAAATGGAAAACTCAGGGACCTATAGGAGAAAAAAGTCTATTTAGACTAAAATGATAATTTAGGACAAACCTTAGGGACTAAAATAACAAATTACTCTATATATTATGAATCAAAAGGCCCAATATCGTTGTCACAGACTTATAAGTGTTTACTCCATCGTGTAATATGAGCCAAGAATTACATATCTACCAAATTCGGCCCAGCAATAAAAGCCTATTTGAAACAAAAAGATATTTTTTGTGAAGCAAAAGGCCCAATATCATTGTCATGAGTGTTTACCAAATCCTTGCCCAGCAGAAAGAGGGTGAGTGTGGTATATCGGGTCACCGACCCGTCCATGATTATGGGCCTGTCATTAACAAGACAACAGTTGTTGTAGACCCGGGTCAAGATTCTAGTTTAAATGCCAGGATCGCCCAAGCCAATATTACACTTAGGCTGGACGGTATGGGCCGTCCTCAGCCCCGGCGACGCCAACCCCATCGTCCCTCCACGCCGCCCCCCCTCCGTCCCGTCCCCATCGTCCACATTTAGACGTTCGCGACGGAGCAAATAGGTGGGCCCCCTTTCTTTCTTTTCGACGACGCCTGGCACACCCCATCTCCCCCCCCCCCCCCCCCCCCCCCCCCCCCCCTCCTTCATCCCGTCACCATACCCAACAGCCTTAAGTGATTCCATTTTTATTTATTTGTTTCCAGTTTCTGTATGTTTAATTTCTTTCTTTCATGCACATTCTTTTTATGTTCTATATGTATTAGTGGAGTTAGTGGGTAGTTATTAGTTTTCAGAAAACTCCTGTAATTGTTTGTTTAAAAAAAGAACGGAATAAAAGAATAGGAGTGAGTTTTATGTTGAATAAAAATATATGTTGATTTATCTCATTGGACTGGATTATGAGTTAAGTTGATTCTCCATTGCTAGTTCAAATTTGGCAATTTCTAGGGTGTTCTTTGAAACCTTTACTTGAGTTTACGTAGTGATTTTCACTATCCAAAATCAGTTTAGGCAGCCCTACGGATTGATCGAGTGGTGTATCTGTATCTCGAGTGACCCGTAGCCTATCTGTTTCGTTTTTATTTCAAAAGTTCTATCCATTGATACTCCGATTCCTATCATTGAGTCACCGAATTTCTCCTTTTAGAAAAAATAACTCCCATTTCCATTGGCGTATGTATTTACAAGAATTTAAATTCTACATGCTCCGAACGGGTAGTGAACGAAAACAAATTGTGTAAAGTCCAGGGGTGGACCTAACTTTGGGCTACGAACTTTTTTATAAACCATTTAGGCATTTATACAACCGAAACGCAATTTACATTTCAAGTTATTTTATATACAACCGAAACGCTATTTACATTCCAAGTTTTTTTATAGTGACATCATAAAAGAAATAGCAGAGAAGAGAATATGTATATAATTGATATGTATTATAGTGGTTAATATGTTCTTATGATCAAATCCCAAACCTCTTGGTCTTTTTTATACTTATAAATAGTTAACAACCATGCTAATTTGAATTGTGACACGGCTACATTTTGTTCTTCTAGTTTTCTCAATAAAATTTAGTTTTTTGGCTTTTAAATTTTTTACAGATTTTCGAAAACTAATCAAGACATTTTGAAATTATGATTTTCTTTTAATTAGAATTGAAACTAAATATCAAAACAAGTTAAGCAAATTGGTGTATGTGAAAATGACTTCCACTTATCTATTCTTGATGTTTACTATTACTTTTTATCAGGTCATCTGCCTCGATCACAAATGTAGTTATCTCTCTCGTTTTTGCTATTGCTAATATGTTTTTATGCATCAAAATCCGACACCTAATCACAACATAATAGTTCAATTAAAATTATGTGTCATCAATAGATATCTAAACACCCAATATTTGTGACACTCTTGACAACAATTCTAGGTCCACTTCTGGTTAAATTGATCCGATTAACCATCTACATTTCTCTAAATACACGTTCTCAGCTAGGTTTAGTCATCTACATGTTTAAAGCGCTTCGCAACCCATGAACAACCTAAAAATAGAAAGAAAAATCAATGAATATATATAGACACAATGTTTGTTCAGATGAAAGTGAACTAGACTCAAGAAAATATATTGTTTCTAGGGAACATTTGTATATACTGTTTCCCTTATAATTTAGCAAAATGCAACGCGTAAACCAATTTAACCCTTAACAGAATGTACATAATGATGTATGTAAGAATAAATTAATAGTTTATGGTGCACCTAATTTTCAAAAAAGTTAATGGGTTTGCATAATGGTGACACAAAAAGTCGTATATTTGATGCAAGAATTGAATGTATAATTGTCTAAAGAGAAATTTCAGGTTAAAATCAAAGATGATATGATTAAATTCTCTTGAGAATTTTCAAGGGCTTACGTACACATCCTTCTCTCCTCCAAGTTTGGCTTGCATTTTACGACTATTCTCTCAAATTTATTCCCTTCTCTACGGACACCTATGAAGGACCACTCTCACTCTCTGACCCTCTCAGAATCCTTACACATGGCGTTTGTGTGGACAAATCACCTCCACCCTCTCTCCTCTCCATCAATCATGAATGAGCTATTGAGCTTTCACACCCTACATGTGGCTTGATGACAGCCCCAAGACTGCCGGTTAAAGGCATTCTTAAAATAGTTTGTATTGATTAAGGATGACTTACTAACTTAGAAATTGGGTTTTAAGGCATGATAAGTTGTATTTTATTCATACATATACCATGTATTGGAAGTGGACATTTACTAAATTATATCATATTCATATTTACATTTACATTTACTTACATTTGCAACTGGGTCTATAGTGCTTAGAACATTATTGGACCACTTGACAACCTCTTGGGCCACATAATTTTTCTTTTCTTTGTTTCTTTCTTGTTTTGCTCATCTGCCCACTTTAGTTGTGTTTATACAACTTGCATGTGGCAGGCACACTTTTCTATTGCATTCTATGTAGTGCAACTATACAAATAGCCAAGCATACCCGATTTCGTATGTTATTTTTTTATTATTCATAAAATATAAAATGATAATTTTATTTAATTCAACCATCTGGACTTAACAAATTATTTTAAAATCTTTTACGCATTATTTTATTAATATTTTGGAATTTGGAATTATTAGGTTTAGTTATAAGTTACTATTTATTTTAACAGATGAATTTTATATGTAGACATATACATAACACACACATATACATATATTCTTTTAGGTATCATAAGTTATAACTGTTAATCAGTTCCTTTAATATCTAATGAAAAAAAAAAACACTTTAGGGATCTTGATATACCTGACAATACAGTAGTGGTTAGAGATGAAGAAGAAGTCATCTTGATCGGTTTCTGTTTAGGGTGAGCAGTTAGGATGGAGAGGGATGATGATAACAGATTGTAGTGAGGGGGGGTTTAAACTTTATGGTGTGTCTTTAGGGTTCCCCAATAACCTGTATTTATATGTTTCACCCAAAGGGAAACCCTAATTAACTAGTACGGGCCTTTACGTCCATCAAATAAAGCCCAGTTAATTTTATAGGGATATTAAAGTAAATGGATCTGGTTATTAGATAAATGATCAATAAGGGCACTATAAATTATTTATTAATAATTTACGCTAACATTCTCCTACTTGGCCGAGTGATAATTTATTATGAGTATTAGGTAAGTCTGATCAGGAGTTAATACTCATTTTAGTTTTAAACCAAAATTGCAGCAGAAAAATACAGTCGTTGAGTCAGTTATTCAACTTAGGACCCCCATTAATCATACTATAATCCCAAATTTAAAACCTAAGCAAAGTAAGGATCAATTTACAAGTAAGCCCTTAAACAATGATTTGTATAATAATAGTCTTTACATTATTAGGCTAGTGGAACGTAGTTAGAGACAAACAAATCAAATGAGGAAATTTTTATCATTAAAACATAAGTAAGTACAATATGCATTTAAATAAGGCCTTTACAAAAGCTCCCTTTCGTACTTATATACTCAATGCAAAGCTTATTTTCCTCAACACATTCACGTACGAACAAATACTTTGTATCAAGATATAATCCAGCTCCGGTCGAACTGTTACTGTTCGAGAAGTTAACGGCAGCTGAGTTATCACAATACAGCTTCAATGGTCTAGATATGGAATTAACAACATTGAGTCCAGTAATCAGATTCTTTAGCAACATTCCATGACAAGTAGCGTTATATACAGCAATGTATTCTGCCATCATAGTGGATGTTGAAGTTAGCTGTTGTTTATGACTCCTCCATGAAATAGGCCTGCCGGCTAACATAAAGATATACCCTGAAGTGGATTTCTTGTCATCACTTCTTTTATAAGTTAGTTTATAGTCTTTCGTCCCCTGAAGATATCGAAGTACTTTCTTCGTTGCTTTCCAGTGATCAAGGCCAGGATTAGACAGATAACGGCCTAGCATCCCTGTAACATAAGCGATATCTGGACGAGTGCAGACTTGAGCATACATGAGGTTCCCAACTACTGAGGCATAAGGTATCATTCTCTTTGCGCCTTTTCATCCTCAGTTTTCGAACATTGAAAAGAACCGAAAACATCTCCTTTAACTACTAGAGCTACAGAGGGAGAGCTATGTTGCATGTTATATCGACTAAGGACACGATCAATGTAAGCCTTTTGTGATAAGCCCAAAATTCCATTACTTCTATCTCGGTGTATTTCGATGCCTAAAACGTAAGAAGCCTCTCCGAGATCTTTCATGTCAAAGTTATGCGAGAGTAAACGATTTGATTCATGCAACATATCTAAGCTATTACTTACCAATAGAATATCATCTACGTAAAGGACAAGTATAGCAAAATTGCTCCCGCTCATCTCGAGGTAGGTGCATTGATCCACTTGGTTCTTCATAAAGCCTTGCGTCTTCATGACTTCATCAAACTTAAGATACCATTGACGTGATGCTTGCTTCAAACGTATATGGATTTTTTCAGCTTACAGACTAGATGTTCTTGACCTTCAGTTTTGAACCCTTCAGGTTGCTTCATGAACACGTCTTCATACAAGTCTCCATTGAGGAAAACAGTCTTGACATCCATCTGATGTAGCTCTAAATCAAAATGAGCTACTAGGGCCAAGACGATCCTTAAGGAATCTTTTCGAGAGATGGGTGAAAAGGTCTCTTGATAATCGATTCCCTCTTTCTGAGTGTAGCCCTTTGCAACCAATCTTGTTTTATATCATTCAACGCTTCCATCCGGATTTAGTTTTTGTTTTGAAGACCCATTTACATCCTACGCGTTTAACACCGACATGTAATTCAACCAAATCCCAAACGTCATTTTTCTTCATGGAGTCAAGCTCGTCAATTGTCGCAACCCCCGCCCCCTTACAACCTGGGAACGGGCGACCGCAGCCAGTTTTGGTGGTATCGGTGTTTAACATTTTGGCAACGAAAATTACATCAGGTACGTAGTTAGGAAATATTTTATCAGAGTAAAATGCCACGCTTTTATAATATTAAACACATGGGAAAATCCCAAGTTTCAAGTACCCATATTTTTCCATAGGGATAAATCCTATTTTATTTAAATAAAACATCTCTTTCTTTTAGGTAACTTTATAACCACTTTTCCAAGCCTTCAGTGCTGTCCAGTTGGCTTCTATTTGGCTTTCACATTTTGTTACCTGAAACGCGTTTAAAAACATTTTGTCAGTGGGAAATACTGGTGAGTGAATCCCAGTTTAATCAAGATAAGTAAAAACCGTTGTACAGTATTAAGGGCGGTCGCGCAATTACATTAGTTTCCATCTACTTTAATTACCACCCACGGTACTGTCAACCCGACTTGTGGTCATGTTACTACTCACAATGTAGTAACAAATTTTGTATACAAAACCCCAACATACCGACGATAATTGTAGAATACAAATACTCAATCATTGTTTAATATAATGTAATTTAATTGAGGTTTTGTAAAAACAGTTTGCAAAAAGGAGATTACTCACATTGCTGTCTTAGGGTTTTCCTTTAGGATTTCCTGGTGATTATCTATTAATTACACAAATGCACACACGTTAGTATAATAACCCAATATATACATTTGTAATACCCTCCCCGAGATGGCATTCCAACGACTACGTCGGGCAGAACCACGACAGCCGTTACGGAACCCTGGATCAATCGGGCAGCATATCTAATAAGTAACCGGGGTTATGATACTTACAACGAGGCAGAACTTCGTTATTTAGGGGGGGGGGGTATTATGCCCGAAGATTATAATTGCTATGTAGAATTTCGAGAGAGAGAAAGAAAGATTGAACGGTTTGAGACTGAGGTTGAAGGCCTCAATTTATAGTGTCCATTCGACTTCCGTCGCGCCCCGGAAAAGAAACCAAGCAGGGCTTCACTGCCAGAGAGGCTAGCTCGCCCTAGCTTGTCCGATTCACCCCTAGCCCCAACACGTCGCTGCCACGTGGCAGCTCAGGGTATCGCCCTGGTGACTGGCTCTCGCGGCCTGCGTAGATCCCAGCCAACACGTTCGCGGCCCGCGAGCGATCCCAAATCTTTGTTTTTATTTTATTTTTAATTATATAAGGTATTTAGGGCTTGGTTTTCTCATACGGGGTATGTTTTAAGACATATAGGGATATTCTAAACATATTAGGGGTGTCGAACAAAAATTTAGGAGGGTTGTTATATCCTCCGCACCTTGTTTTAGAACTCGTCCTCGAGGTCTACTGGAATAAGTGTGGATATTTCCTTTGCATCTCCGATTCAAGCTCCCATGTGTATTCTGGTCCTCTTTTGGAGTCCCATTTTACTTTGACCAGAACTAATCTCTTGTGCTTGAGATTCTTGACTTTCCTTTCTTCGATCTGTAGAGGTCTTTCCACAAATTTTAACTGTTCATTTACCTCTATATCCTTAAGAGGTACTACGAGTGATTCATCAGCTAAGCATTTCTTGAGATTTGATACATGAAATACATCATGTATTTATGCCATTTTCTCTGGCAGTTGTAGCTGATAGGCTACAAGTCCTATTCTTTTAATAATCTTAAATGGTCCAACATACCTGGGGCTTAACTTTCCCCTTTTGATGAATCTTACCACTCCTTTCCAAGGAGAGACCTTTAATAACACTTTGTCTCCTACCTGAAATTCCAACGGCTGTCGTCTGTTATCAGCATAACTCTTTTGTCGGTCACGTGCTGCTTTCAGTCGTTCTTTGACTTGGATAATCTTGTCGGTCGATTCTTGTACTATTTCAGGTCCAGATAGTTGTTTTTCTCCAATTTCTGCCCAACAAACTAGAGTTCGGCACTTTCGTCCATAAAGTGCTTCGAATGGTGCAACATTGATACTAGTATGATAGTTGTTATTATAAGAAAATTCTATCAATGGTAAATGACCGTCCCAATTACCTCCGAAATCAATTACACAAGCTCTAAGCATATCTTCCATTGTCTAAATTGTCCTTTCGCTTTGTCCGTCCGTTTGAGGATGATATGCAGTGCTTAGATTCAAATTGGTTCCCATTGCTTTTTGGAAACTCGTCCAAAAATGAGAGGTAAAATGGCTATCTCTATCAGAAACAATTGATAAAGGAATTCCATGTAATGAAGCTATTTCATTTACATATAGCTTGGCTAATTGTTCCATACCGAATGTTTCCTTCATGGGTAGGAAATGAGCTGACTTAGTTAGCCTGTCTACAATCACCCAGATTGTATCATTACCTTTTCTTGTCTTGGGTAGTTTGGTAACAAAGTCCATTGTTATCAATTCTCATTTCCATACTGGTATCTCCAACTGCTGTAATAAACCTGGGGGTTTCTGATGTTCAGCTTTAACTTGTGAACAGGTTAAACAATTAGAAACATAAGCTGCTATATCATTTTTCATTCCTATCCACCAAAAATTATTTCTTAAGTCTTGATACATCTTATCACTTCCTGGATGCATCGTATATTTAGACTTATGGGCTTCTTCTAATATATGGTGGCGTAGGTTTCCTAATTTAGGTATCCACATTCTTTTCTTATGGAATCTCCAAATTCCATCTGTTCCTTGTTCTAGTTCCTTAATCATTCCTTTCAACTTTTCAGTATCATCCTTGATTACTGATTCTTATGCTTCTTTAATTTGTTCATTTAAATCTACTTGTAGATTTAATTTTAGAGAACACACTCTTTTTGGTTTTTCGTGATACTTTCGACTTAAAGCATCCGCTACTACGTTTGCCTTTCCTGCATGATACTGGATATTGCAATCATAATGGCTTAGTATCTCTATCCAACATCTTTGTCTCATATTCAATTCCTTTTGCCCAAAAACATACCTTAAACTCTTATGATCAGTGAAAATGGTAAATTTACTACTGTAAAGGTAATGTCTCCAAATTTTAAGGGCAAAAATTATAGCTCCTAATTCTAAATCATGGGTTGAATAATTTTCTTCATGATTCTTAAGTTGTCTAGAGGCGTAAGCTATAACCTTTTGACGTTGCATGACTTGCATCAATACACATCCATAACCTAGTTTAGAAGCGTCGCAATAGACTATAAAGTCTTCAGTTCCTTCTGGTAACGCTAATATGGGTGCATTGGTCAATCTTTGTTTAAGGATGCTAAAGGCTTCTTCTTGTTTTGGTCTCCATTCAAACTTAACAGATTTACAGGTTAACTTAGTTAAGGGAATGATTATTTTAGAAAAATCTCGAATAAATCTTCTATAATAACCGGCCAATCCTAAGAAACTTCTAACCTCGGTTGGTGACTCAAGGGTTTTCCATTTGGTAATTGCCTCGATCTTGGTGGGATCCATGTTGGTGCACTAAATGTCTGCTGATTACGTCATAATCAAGTCTTGTGTCTAGAATTGTTTGATTAAACACACATTAGGGTTAAATTAGGGTTTGTGTGGTTTAAACTTGAAGATTTCGCTTGAAACAGCTTCAAGCGAAATCAACAACATATGATTTCGCTTCAAGCATGCTCAAGCGAAATCATCAAGCCTATATATATGTGTGTTGTGTTGTTCATCAGAGAGAGAGAGGTCATTGTGTGGAACACGAAGTGCTGCCGGATTTGTATCAGAAAACCTTGTATAAGCACTCAAATCAATCAGAATAGAAAGATTAAAAGGATTAGAGCTGTTATGACTTTGTTTACGTTGATTCCGCCTTCGTATGCAAAGATGAACTGCCTTAACTGACGGTTAAAGG
The DNA here is from genome assembly GCA_030545235.1 of Helianthus tuberosus. NCBI lineage: Eukaryota > Viridiplantae > Streptophyta > Magnoliopsida > Asterales > Asteraceae > Helianthus > Helianthus tuberosus. Next base: position 64,841 of record JARYGA010056066.1, read on the forward strand.
TCTTAGAACGGTCCAACAAGTGGTATCAGAGCTCAGGACGAGGAGTTCATACCATAGCAGCGGATTCTCTTCTTTCTACTCATTTCTTTTTACATTTTTTCAGATCTGAACTAGTTCCAACGGTCGAAATGGTCTGATTTTCGAGTATATCGTGTAAAACATAGTTTTAACAAAGCCTACAAAGATTCAGCTTAAAATTCAGATTAAAACATGTTAAAATTGACCTAAAACTGGATTTCGCTTGAAAAGTGTTCGAAGGATATAATTGATTTCGCTTCAAATCAGACTGTTTGGACTATTTCGCTTGAACATCTGAAGCGAAATAGTGTTGTGATCTTGGATTTCGCTTGAGTTCATCTGAAGCGAAATAGAGTTGCTGGTTTTCGCTTGAAGTTTGAGTTCAGGTTGAAGCGAAATAGATCTTGTGGGATTTCGCTTGAAGGTTCTGATCAGTTGAAGCGAAATAGTTGATTTCGCTTGAATCAGTTTTGTTAGCAGATTTCGCTTGAACAGTTTAAAAAGAAATTTCGCTTGAACTGTTATTTTGAGTTGATTTCGCTTAAAGCTTTATATACTTCAAGTATTTCGCTTGAAGTGGCTAAATTTTCAAAACCTAAAAAATTTTCTATGTGTTTGTTGATTTTACAGGAACATTCACGATGGATGATGTTTTCATGAACCCGTTTAGCGATATGTACGCATTCGCAGGAAACTCGGGAGATGATACTTCGTCAAGCAATGTGAACGAGAACCCACCAAAAGAGAAGAAAAAGGAAGCTTGGGAATCGGAAAGTGCCTTCGGAACGTTCAATAAACCTCCAAAGCTAATGGCTATTGAGGAGTACAGTCGTTGGTCCAAAAAGTTTGAGGATTGGATGATGGCATTCGCATTTCCAAGTTGGAAAAGTTTGAAGAATGGTTATGATCAAGGAAACAAGAATGGTGAAGTTTTAACAGCATCTGATGAGATTGAATCATTCGTAGCCGAACAAAAGTGTGTGGCGTTGTTATTTCAATCTGTTCGGGAGGATATCATTTCATTGATTGATTATTCAAACGCTAAAGATCTTTGGGCAAAGTTAGAAAAGAAATGTTTAGGAAGTACTGATATCGTGAAAAACAAAAAGAAACTTCTTAGGAAAGAGTTTGATATGTTTAGTTGTCTTAAGAATGAGTCAGTGTGTAAAATGATTGAAAGGTTCGGTCATCTGAAGCTGGAATTAGCAAGACATGATATCAGATATTCTGATGATGAGCAAGTAGACAAGTTGTTCGATTCGTTGCCAGACGAGATGGAGTGGAGATATTATGCTCTCATGCTTAAGAACACTATTCCTTCTGCATTATTAAAACCAGATTTGGTGATTGAGAAACTTGAGAGTCATGAACTAGAGTTGAAGAAGACGTATAAAGTTAATCATTCATCTTATCAGCAGAATTTGGATCTATACTATCCAAAGAGCATGATGCCGAAAGCTACTTCTCCAAAAACTGCGTTTTCTGCTGAAAATGTGTCAACAGCTGGTAAAGAAAATCAAAGTGGTCAAAGCAGTGGAAGTCACAGTGGTTATCACAGTGGATCTTCATCTTCTGGATGTCATTCTGATGCAAAGAATCGTTTTCAATGCAACATTGCAATAGACTTGAAGAATGCTCAGAACTTTGATGAGGAATCGGCCAAGCAGCAGATGATCTTTTTAGCATCGGTGTTGGAATCGTATGAAGGATTGGTAGCTGGGAAGATTGGCAATACAAATCTGACGAAAGAAGATTACGATCAGATTGATCCGGAGGAAATGGAACTGATCGATATTCGTTGGGCTATGGAAAGTGATGTTCGTCGTGCACAAAGATTCATGGAAATCACTGGCAGAAAAACAATTGGTGGTGCTTCTACTAAGCTGGGGTTCGATAAATCAAAGGTGACTTGCTTCAAGTGTAAGCAGAAGGGTCATTTCAAGAGAGAATGCCGAAACGCTTATGCTGATGACTCGGAGAATCCTTTCAGAGATGATTACTACAAGAAGGCGATTTATCACCAGAATAAATCTGAGCCTCCTAGATTGAAGCAGGTTGAAGATAACAGAGAGAAATCTAGAGCTCTTGCAGTGATTTACGATGATGAGGGATATGATTGGAGTCAAGAGGTTCTACCAGAAGAAGATGCGGTTGGTTACGCATTCATGGCGAAAAATGAACCTATTCCATGGAAAGATGAGAGAACTGAAGAGCAGAAGTATAAATACAGAAAAATGATTTCGGAAAACAAAATTACTAGACTATCTAGAATCTTTTTGGATGCAAAAAGAGCCAACAGATGGGATCCAGACAGAGAGTGTTATCTTGATGAGTATGGAAATATTGCAGTTGATCACAAAACTCTTGATCTGGAAGTCTTAATCAAGGAAATGAAAGAAAATGATGAGTATTGGCAACACAAATGGTGGGGAACTCCAACTTCGAAAATGATTGAAGAGGAGAAAGAGGAGAAAGAAAGAAAGGAGAAAGAAGAGATAGAAGGAAAAGAATCAAAGAAGATTGATACTGGAGTTATCGATACTACGCAGGAGTTGACTGCAGAGAACCTGGGAAAAATGGCTGACAAAGTGCTGGCTGCTAAGGCACTTGAGGTAGACTCTAACTCCGTGTCTGAGTCAAAAAGCCAGGTCAGTTCAGATGTGTCAACAAATGCGTCAGGTAAAAAGATCGAAGGAAATGCTGATTGCAAAAATTGCAACAAAGAGTGCAAATTTTGTAATACTGTCACGTATCTCAACGGTGAGAAAATTAAAGATCTGACAGCAAAGGTCAGAAACGTTGAGGATCAGATTCTTGGTCGTGACAAAACAGTTAAAGCTTCAACTGAACGGATAAAAGAATTAACTACTCAAATGGAAACTGATAAAATTGATCATGACAAAATTAAACAAGAAAATGAAAAGTTGATTCTTGAAAACCGTCAGATTTCTGGAAAATTTGAAAAACTCAAAAGCACAATGAAAGATTGTGATGATCGAAATGGTAAAACTTTTAAAGAAAATGAACATTTAAAAGCAGTGCTCAGAGTTAAAGAAGAATCAATCAATAAACAACTGGATGAAATTGCTAAATTGAAACTTAAAGTTCAAGAGGCTGTAATCGAAAACGAGCGAATCCAGTTGAAGCTTAACAGTTACAGCTCCGCAAGCTTTGTTTTGCAACATATCATTCCCAAACCTATTGGGAAAGACAAAGCAGGTGAAGATGTGTATTGTGATGGAACTGGGGTGGGGTTTCATCAAGTTCCACCACCTGTTCTGGCTAACTACACGAAAAAGCAATCTGGTTTAGTTGAAATTGAGGAAGAAAGTGTAGTTAAACTTCCTGAGAACATTGATGTTACTTTTACATCATCTGATGATAGTGTTCAGACAGAGATTGTTAAGAGTACAGCTGAAAGTGTTTTAATGTCTGATTCAACTGAAGATGATGGGTGTTTATTGGACAAATACATTCAGAAATCAAAGTCCAAAACAACTTAAGTGATGAACTGGGTCTTGTGATGTACAAGATGGCTGGATCTGATAAGTTGTTTTCGGATTCTGAATTTCCCATTGAGAATGTTAATGTGAAAAAGTTGACAAATGTTTTCAAGTTGGTTGAAGTTGAATTGTCGGAAGTGAACAGTTTGAAACAAACAAAAAGGCAAATGAATTTTGAGAAAGATAAAGCTTACTACAAAAAGCCTGTTGTTCCACCATGTTTTTATAATATCAATCAAAACAGTTGGTCAGGTGGTTATCGGAGTGGTAATAGTTATCAGAAGAAGAGTTTTCAAAACAAGAGGTTTGCTGAAAAGAAGGTGTTTGTGAACAGTTCAAGTTCACTTTCTGATGAGGAAAATGAAATTTTTTCAAAATCAAACAAAGAGTTCTTTGAGAAAAGAGCTTCACATTATCAGTCTGAAGGCACAAGTCGAGTTGTTGATACTCGTACATGTTTTAGATGCAACAAAGTTGGTCACATTGCAAGAACTTGCACCAACTCCAAGCCTAAGACTGAAACTGTGAAATTTCAACAAAAAAAAGTTGATGTGAAGGGTAAAGCACCAATCGTTGTTGAGAAAAAGAATGTGAAAAATGATAACATCAAAGTGAAAAATGAACCCGTAATGAAAGTGGTAACTAAAAATGATAAATTTTATAAGCGGGTTGCATTATCTCAACAAGTTTGGAAACCAAAAGCTGAATTGAAAATTTCAACTTCTGAAGTGAAAAAGGCTGAAGAATCAATTACGGTTGATTATGATGCAAATTTTCCACCTTTGAAGGCTGAAAATTTCAAAATTCAAATTGCGAGAGTCAAGGCTACACCTAAGGCTGATGAGGCCTGGGTGGACACCATGTTCGAATAAGCAGTTTGAATTGCCGGAGCTTCCTGGATCGCGAAGCATGAATCGGCATCTTTATTAAAATGTTTTAAAATCAACTTGTGGTATGTGCAGGATCTTCCAAGAGCTATTTCAAGATGGATAATGGATAGTGGCGCATCTCGACATATGACAGGAAAAACCGCGTTGCTGTATGATGTAAGAAACATTAATGGTGGTTATGTGGGATTTGCTGGTCATGAAGGTGGTAGAATTGTTGGTGAAGGAAGGTTATCCAATGGGATTGTGACGTTTGAGAGAGTTAACTACATCACTGAGCTGGAGAACAATCTGCTTAGTATTTCGCAGATTTGTGACAATCAGTACACTACTCACTTCACTGATAAGGAATGTTTGATCTTGAAACCTGGTTTTGTTGTTCCTGAAGAATGGATTATTATGAGGGCACCTAGAGTGAATGATTTATATGTGTTAGATATGTCTGTAGCAACTACAACTACTGGTCAAGCACATTGTTTCGTGTCTAGAGCAACTGAGAAAGAATCAAGATTGTGGCACCGAAAGATGGGGCATATACATCTTAGAAAAATGAATCACTTGGTGCAAAATGATTTGGTATTGGGAGTTAATATCAAAGGTTTTCATCTGGAAGGGGAGTGCATTAGCTGTATCAAAGGCAAGCAGAAGAAAAAGTCACACCCTACAAAGCAAGTCAATTCAGTTTCAAGACCGCTGGAAAGACTTCACATGGATTTGTTTGGTCCAGTGAATGTCAAAAGTATTACAGGAGATTACTATTGTTTGGTCGTTACTGATGATTATTCCAGATTTTCATGGGTTTCTTTCTTGAAGACGAAAGATGAAACATTTGACAGTTTGATGGGGCTGTTCAGGAAGATTGAGAATTTGTACCAAAGGCGTATCAAGAGAATTCGAAGTGATAATGGTACTGAATTCAAGAACAGCAGGATGGAAGAATTTTGTGATGAAAGAGGTATTTTGCATGAGTTTAGTGCTCCGTACACTCCGCAGCAGAATGGAGTCGCAGAACGCAAAAATCGGACACTAATCGAGACGGCTAGAACTATGCTCGCAGATTCAAAGTTACCGATTAATTTTTGGGCCGAAGCTGTTTCTGCCGCATGCTATACACTCAACAGGGTTCTCACTGTTAAGAAGTTCAACAAAACATGCTTTGAGCTAATCAATAACCGCAAACCGAATTTGAAGTATCTAGAACCGTTCGGGTCACCTTGTACGGTTATAGAGCCTTTTGGAAAGTTTGGTCCGAAGTGCATTGAGGGAATATTTGTTGGTTATTCAAATCCGTTGAGACGTGTCTTCGTTCCAAGTGAAAAGCGGATTATTGAAGCTGCAAATGTTGAATGTCAAGGTTATACTATGCCGCCGCAGAATCCTGGTGATTCATGGCGTTATCATTATGACAATCTTTGGGATTCGTTTGACATGAGAGAAGAATCAGAGGATGATGACGATTTCTTTGATGAGTTGGATATTTTACGTGAATATGAGTCGCAGTTAAGGTTCCCAGCTGAATATTCGAGAAGACCATGGGAAACTTCAAATGACGATGAAGCAGGTCCAAGTAATGCTGGTGAACATGATGATGTCCAACAGAATGAAGTTGCTCAAGATAATCAGTCGGCTCAGAATGATAATCTAGAAGCTGAAAACATGCCAGTATTTGATCATGGTGATTAAGATTCAGATTCTGAGGGGGAGCAAATTCAGTTTTCAAGTCAAACAAACCAAGTTGGTGAACAAGATGCAGAACAGAATGTTACTAATCTGGAGGGAAATGTAGATGTTCCAAGCGAAGTGATGCCGCGAACTTTTTCATATCATCCAGAAGAGTTGATCATAGGAGAATTGCAAGCAGGCGTTCGCACTCGAAATCAGATTGATAAAGGGCTTACATGTTTTTATACAAAAGTTGCTCCTTTGCAAACTGAATTCTCATTAAGTTGTTTTATCTCGCAGGTTGAGCCAAGAATTTACAAAGAGGCACTTACTGAAGACTCTTGGGTCAATGCAATGCAGGAGGAACTTAGTCAATTTGAGAAATTGGGAGTGTGGAAGTTAGTTGATTTGCCGGATGGTCATAGGAAAATTAACACTAAGTGGGTGTTTAAGTGCAAGAGGGACGATAGAGGAGTTGTCGTAAGGAACAAAGCTCGACTCGTTGTTCAGGGATTTAGTCAACAGGAGGGAATTGATTTTACAGAAGTCTATGCTCCTGTAGCACGACTAGAGGCGATCAGAATTTTCCTAGCATTTGCGTCTTGGAAGAACTTCAAAGTTTATCAGTTGGATGTTAAATCGGCGTTTCTTTATGGGAAGGTCAAAGAGGAGGTTTATGTCGGTCAGCCGCCGGGCTTCACCGATCCAATCCACAAAAACAAGGTCTACTTATTGGACAAAGCGCTGTATGGTTTACACCAGGCCCCGAGAGCCTGGTACGAGACTTTGTCTCAACACCTACTAGCTAACAAGTTCAATCGTGGAAAAGTGGATGCCACTCTCTTCACTAAGGAGGTCGATGGTCATCTTCTGATAGTTCAGATTTATGTGGACGATATAATATTTGGGTCGACAAATGAAAATCTATGCAAAGATTTTGAATCAGTGATGAAGCAGAAGTTTGAAATGTCATCAATGGGGGAGATGAAATTCTTTCTGGGATTACAAGTTGAACAACTTCCTGAGGGAATTTTCATTCATCAGTCAAAGTACGTTCATGATATTCTAGAGAAATTTGGGATGTCAAGTTCTACTCCAGCTGCTACCCCACTTGCAACAAATCATGGGATTCACCCAGATCTCACCGGAGACAGGGCTGATGAAACGTTTTACCGATCCATGATAGGTTCTTTAATGTACCTAACTGCTTCACGTCCTGATATTATGTACCCAACGTGCCTCGCAGCAAGATTTCAGTCTAACCCGAGAGCATCGCACATGATTATTGTGAAGAGGATATTGCGCTACCTGAAAGGAACTCCTTCATTGGGGTTGTGGTATCCTAGAAAAGGCGATTTTACGCTCGAAGGGTATTCCGATTCGGATTTCGGATGCTGCAAAGTCAATTCAAAATCAACAACTGCAGGATGCCAGTTCTTTGGTCCTAGATTGGTTACCTGGCAGTGTAAGAAACAAACGTCTGTGGCGTTATCTACATGTGAAGCGGAGTATGTTTCTGCTAGCAGTTGCTGCTCTCAGATCTTGTGGATACAGCAACAGATGCGCGACTACGGTTTGCAGTTTCTTAACACACCTCTTTTTGTTGATAATGAGGCCGCTATAAATATAACAAAAAATCCAGTACATCATGCTAAAACTAAACACATAGAAATTCGTCATCACTTTATTCGTGATTGCTTTGAGAAAAAGTTGATACGAATTGAGAAAATCCACACTGACGAACAGAAAGCTGATTTACATACCAAAGCTTTTGATAAAAACCGGTTTAAATATTTGTTAAAACTGAACGGTATGAAGCTTCTGTCGGTGTCGGATGGCATAATTGGCGTTGATGAGAATACTGTTGCGGATGAAGACGAGAAACAATCTGCAATGGTTTGTCGAATTTTTACTTGTTTTGGTATTTAGGGGGAGTAGATGTTTGTACATAGTTTATTTTCAGAAAATACAAAAACAGTAAAACATGATAAAAATACAAAAACATGATAAAATGAAATAGAGCTTGTGTATATAGGGAAAATGATAGTACATCAGCTAGACGATCACAGTATGCTAAAGATTTGAAAAGTATAAAAGAATTAAACAATCTTACTAATGATGTGTCGATAGGTTTTCGTACATTTAGTAGATTTATTCGGGATATAAACCTAAAATTCAAACTTGTGAATTCGTGGGGAACACTACTTGGATATATAGGTAACCCCTGAAATCTCGTTTGAAAGGTCTCGTAATCTGATATACTAGGTCTTTATACTCTATGATGTCTGGGGTATTATTCCGGGACTTCTGCTGAACGGTAGTTCTGACCTAGTCCCTGGCTAATACTTGCTGCAATGCTTGAAACACAGCATTAAACCCTCAGCATGCTGAAACAATAAAATTGATAAATGCTGCTGTTGTAAGTAAAAAGATCCTCTAAAGGGAACACACCGAAAAGTCGAAGCTGATATCTCTCTGCGTATACGGAAGTATCGATCTGAGATCCCTCGGCCCTCGCATACCTAAATTATATACAGATATCATTGTAGTATTCTCACCTGTAAGACTGATTATTGAGATTCTGGAGACGGGAGTATATTCAAGAGGTGGGACACATGAATGATCTAAGTTCTTAATTCATCTAAATCGTATCCTGAATAAGTTGAAATTTGTGTGAGAATTTAAGATGGATCAGTATATCGACAATCGAGGTAAATTGTTTAAGTCTAAGTATGAAATGTAGCTTAACGGTACTTGTGATTTGTCTGAAAAGCTGATATGATTCCCTGACACGCTCACAAAAATATGTTTGTAAATAGTTTACTTTGTTTACTTTCTGCAATTTAAGTTTTCTGTCTTTCATTTCTTAGTTTAGAATACTTTGATAAAATCCAAAAAGATTTTATTTCTGTTTTATTTTAGACAAACCAAAGTGGAGAGTTGATTGTTGAATTCTCAGATGTTTGAAGCAGATGCAGGGGATTCTGGACTGAAGAATGAGGAGAGCTTACTTTGTTGAAGTTTGAATTGTTAAAAACAAGTTCATTAATTTGATACTTGTTATTTTCAGAAAATGGTTGTAATTGTTGTTTTTAAAATCAGTATTGATTCGTCAAAAGATCAACCAAGGTCATTAATTTGGACTTGGTAGATTAATTGAGTAATCAGGGTCATTAACTTGGACCTGAATACTTGAGTGGATTGTTAAAGCTGATTGAGTTTGTGTTTTTATTGTTGAAAAGATAGAATGGTTATGTTTATTGTTTGAGTAACAGGATTGGACTTTATCATTCCCATGGAAGCTAAATGTTAAAGCTTGAACCAGATTTCTCAGATTCTAGCATATCGAGAGGGGGAAATTGTGAGAGGGGGAGTCTGGATCAACAGTCAAAGGGAAGATTGAAGTTTAAAGTTTAAAGCTTGAAGATAAAGATTGATGAGAGTTTTAACAATGTTTGAAGATTGTTAAAGACAAAGACTTGAAGCCAAAGACTTCATCAACATCCAAGGGGGAGTCTGTTGGTGCACTAAATGTCTGCTGATTACGTCATAATCAAGTCTTGTGTCTAGAATTGTTTGATTAAACACACATTAGGGTTAAATTAGGGTTTGTGTGGTTTAAACTTGAAGATTTCGCTTGAAACAGCTTCAAGCGAAATCAACAACATATGATTTCGCTTCAAGCATGCTCAAGCGAAATCATCAAGCCTATATATATGTGTGTTGTGTTGTTCATTAAAGAGAGAGGTCATTGTGTGGAACACGAAGTGCTGCCGGATTTGTATCAGAAAACCTTGTATAAGCACTCAAATCAATCAGAATAGAAAGATTAAAAGGATTAGAGCTGTTATGACTTTGTTTACGTTGATTCCGCCTTCGTATGCAAAGATGAACTGCCTTAACTGACGATTAACGGTCTTAGAACGGTCCAACAATCCACATGAATTCCTTCATGATTAACGATATACCCAAGAAACTGTACCTGTTCTAACCAAAATTCACATTTCGAAAACTTTGCATAAAACTTTTCTTTTCTCAATAAACTTAGAAGTGCGTGCAGATGCGCTGCATGTTCCTCTTTATTTTTAGAGTAAATAAGAATATCATCTATAAAGACAATTATGAATTTATCCAAATACGGCTTACATATTCGGTTCATCATGTGCATAAATGCAGCTGGGCATTGGTTAGACCAAATGACATGACAGTAAATTCATAATGGCCATACCTGGTTCTAAAAGCGGTCTTAGGAATATCCTCTTCCTGTACCATTAATTGATGATATCCTGATCGTAAATCGATTTTTGAGAAAAATCGAGCTCCTTGCAATTGATCAAACAAATCATCGATTCTCTGTAATGGGTACCGATTTTTAATCGTGACTTTGTTCAATTCACGGTAGTCAATGCACATACGCATTGATCCATCCTTTTTCTTAACGAATAAGATCGGCGCTCCCCATGGCGATGAACTTGGCTGTATGAATCCTTTCTCCAACAATTCGTCTAACTGTTTCTTTGGGACCTGCATTTCTGCGGGTGCCAAACGGTAAGGTGCTTTGCAATTGGTGTTGTTCCTGGTAGCAGGTGGATTCTGAATTCAACTTCTGTGTCTGGCGGTTGTCCTGGCAACTCTTCTGGAAACACATCTGGAAGTTGGGATACTACTGGAATATCTTTTAGTTCTTTTCCTTTAGTATTAATGATTATAGAAATCAAATATACTATTGATCCTTTTCTTACATAACTGGCTATTTTCATCACAGAGATGAATTTTGTGGATCTAGAGGGTTTATCTCCTTTAATTGTGATCTTTTCACCCCTTGGTGAATTTACTTGGATTGACTTTTGATCACATAAAATACTGGCTTTATTGGCTATTAACCAATCCATTCCTAATACAATATCAAATCCTGCTAGATTCATTGGGTAAAGGTTTGCAATAAATTTTTGATTTAAAAATTCTATTCTTGCTCCTTGCAAGATTTCAGAAATCTTAATGGTTTCTCCATTTGCTGTCTCTACTAGACATTCTTGTGGGAGTTTAGTTAATGGTTGATTGAGAAATTTGCAAAATGAAGTATTAATAGAACTTTGGTTTGCACCAGAGTCAAATAATACTTTAGCAAAAACATCATTAACTAAAAACGTACCGGCGATCACATCCGGGATCATCTTTGCTTCTTCTGTAGTCAGAACAAATGCTCTAGCATTTTTAATATTCTTATTGTTCATAGCTGGACCTAGTTTTGGAAAGTTCGGCTTGATGTGACCTTTTTCTCCACAGTTGAAGCACATTCCATTATTAGGTTTCTTCCTGCAATCTACTTCCTTGTGTTCTGGTATCTTGCAGAAATTGCAATAAGTGGAGCATTTTCCTGAATGCTTCTTCTTGCAAGCCTTGCAGTAAGGTGCAGAGGTAGAACCTACATTTTTCCCATGGTTGGAATTTTCATAACGAAATTCTTGGGTAATCCTTTGAGCTAGGTTTCTCCTCTGGTCTTCTTCTTGTGTACGCACTAATTCATCAGTCAAGGTGTTTGCTAGTTCTACAGCTTCTTCTATGGTTTAGGGTCTAGCTGCCTTGACTACATGCCTAATTTCACTGATTAATCCCCAGATATAACAGGAGATTAATACTGGTTCGGGGGATGCAAGGGTTGGCACTATTCTAGCATATTCAAAGAATAAGGTAGTATAACCCTTACTATCCACTCCATTCATTCTAAGGTTTAAGAACTTGTTTGCTATCTGTTCCTTTTCATTGGGAGGGCAAAATTTTCTTTCTACCATATTTTTAAATTCCTCCCATTCCATATTGTAAACCCTGTCACTTCCCCTAGACTGGAGGATAATGTTCCACCATTCTAAGGCTGAGTTTTTAAACAGATGGGAGGCAAACATTATCTTATCTTCTTCTACGCACTTACTTATTTTTAAGACTGCCTCAGTCTTTTCTATCCATCGTAGAGCTGCAATTGCCCCTTCATTGCCCGAGAATTCTATTGGTTTACAAGACTAGAATTCCTTATAAGAACAACCATAAGACATGGTTCTTCTTCTTTTGGGAATGGGCATTTGAAGTATGGGTCCATTGTGTACGCTGTGACTAGGTTCTATATGGGTTCGTTTACTTCCATTACCACTTTTATCATTATTTTCTGCATCCCTAACATTTTGGATAATAGCTGGCATGGCATCTCTAATTCCTTGGGTTACAAGGTGTCGAATTTCACTATTATTCATTTGATTTTCATTATTCTGGTTTTCTGGATTTGCTGCGTCGGCCATCTGGATTTTAAACAATTACCAAGTATTAATATTGCATAAAAATATCCAATGCAATAATCACACAACAAGCATGTTGATCCAAAATCGTCGAGCATTGCGACTTATTCTATTTTATACTATGCATCCATATATATTACAATACAACTGGAATAAAAATACAATACTAGTATGCATCACTAACCACGAGGTGGTCTATACTACAATATATATTATCATTTTTTTTTCAAACATACACACATATTATATATATTTATTTTATTATTATTATTATTATTATTATTATTAGTATTATTACTATTACTGGTATGGGTTCATCCAGAATTCCATATTACGCTCATCATACTTCCAGACGAGTCGTTCCCCTATTTGTCTCATCCTTTCGCTCTCTTCTAAAATCTCCTCACCAAAGGTTCAGAGTTCTTGCACATTCTCAGTGCTCATGGGTGGTGCAGGTGCTGGTATTGGATCTGGATACTGTGGCATTGGTTCTTCCCGAGGATATGGATTCTCTAGAATTTCCCTAATATATTGATCAATATCATAATAGGGATCTAGAGGGTCTAGATCTGGGTAAGCTACTAGGTTTGGCATGGGTTCTTCTGGTATTGGGTAGCGTTGCTGGTAATCCCTATGGTCGTCAATCCAGGGATCGTTGTTGGTGCATTACATCTGTCGACTTCGTCTTATATCGAGTCTCGAACTGAAAGTTTGAAGAGTGCCTGCTAGTTTGAAGCCTGCTAGTTTGAAGAGGTCTAGTTTGAGAGTGTCCTGCTAGTTTGAGAGGGTCACGGTTTGAAGAGGTGACAGTTTGAAGCATGACATGCCACTTTCAAACGGGAGGGTCTCTCCCTATAAATAGGCTTCAAACTTTCTCATTTGTAACTTTCTGATTTCCGACGCCGTGGTGCTGTCGAAGTGTCTTTGTACTGTAAATCGTTCAAGATCAATAAACAAGACATTTATTAGTGAATACAAGCTAAACGAAGACCGAATCAATGAATTCCGCCTCTGATTCGGTCTGAGCACTCTTCTGATCGACTCGTTAGATTGTTTCACGATCCTACAAGTGGTATCAGAGCTCAGGAGGAAGAGTTCTTACCGTTTAGCTCGTTTTCGCTGAAAAATTCTGATTTTCTACACCTTCTTTCACAAAAATTAATACTTTTCACGGTTAAAATCGGCTACAACTTTCACAGAACGTGTAAAAGTGCATTTTAACAAACCCTTGAAAGTTTCAGCTCTAAATTCGAAGTAAAACTGGTAAAAATGGCATAAAAATTGGTGACCGTTTGAACGTAACCTGACCTTCCTGTTTGAAACTGGACGTGACAGTTTGAAAAATGCATCTTAGCGTTTGAAAATGCACCTTCCTGTTTGAAACTGGACGTGACAGTTTGAAAATGCACCTTCCCGTTTGAAACCAGAGTCTGACCGTTTGAAACATGACCTGATAGTTTGAAACTGTCATCTTACAGTTTGAAAATACATTGTGACCGTTTGAAACTGTCCATCCCGTTTGAAGCTAGCCATCCAGTTTGAAAGTTGCCAACATGACAGTTTGAAACATGGTTCCTGTTTGAAAGTGTTTCAGTCTTCACGTGATTGTACATCGAGTTGTGGGTACCATTTGAAAGTGCATCGAATTGTGTGATAATTGAATTGAATTGTTGGTTAAACATCATCACTTGAATTTAGGATAAGAACCATTTCAGTATTGCATGTGAACATAAGAATGGTCCAATCAGATTTGTTTGTGACATGTGAATTTGTCGACATAAGTGTTTGATTATATCCATTTGCATTTGATTCTTGATAATTGTCATAATCAATTTATCGATCTACTTTGCATGTGAAAAAGTGATTTCATTGAAATGTGTATAATGTTGTCAGTACATGTGTTTTGATAGTTAATGTTTGATCATGAATTGATAATATGTCAAGTGATACTATGATTCATTGCATGTTGAACATATAAGTGTGTCTGCTATTTTCAAAAATAAGGTTGCATGTGATTATATTATGATACAAATCATTGTTTAGTGCAGCCCACTTTATACTCGAAAAAATTGAAAGTGTGTTTCGAGTGAAATTTGTCGGGATTATTTGAAAAATGGAAATGATGTTTGATGAGATGGAAAATCATGATCTTGAAAGATTAAATGATTGGTATATGGGGTATTTGGACGATAGTTATAGAAATGTGAAAAAGGTTGGATGGGAGAAAAGGTTTAAATATTTTGTGTGCTTGAAAAATGAAACATTGGATGATCTAGTAAACCGATATAATGTTTTACTTGGTTACTTAAAAGATCATGAGATATTTCTATCAGATGCTGAAAAGATAGAAAAATTTGCAGATGCTTTACCTTTTGAATGGAGTGAATTTTTAAAATTTTTAAGAAAGGATTCAAATTTTTCAAAATTACAACTAAAAAGGTGCATCAGTATACTTAAAACTCATGAATTTGAAAATGGAAAGAAAAGGAAAGAATTGTGTAAAGCTTTGGAAAGTAATTTGATGAAAATGGATTTGAATTTGATTCTTGAAATGAAAAGAAGAGTTAATGTATGTCTTGCTGCAAAAAGTAATCTGACATACGATATGAAAAGGGGTTGTTATATTGATGAGAATCTGAATCCTCTTGATTTCGTTAAAATTTTTTTGTGCAGGAACATACAAAACAGAGATAAAGGAAATGTCAAAGAAGGAAGAATCTGTAAAGAATGAATCTTCAAATTCTGCATCAGTATGTTTTACATGTGACAGCTTAAAGACGGAAAATGACAAACTCATGAAAGATGCGGAAAGTTTGATTTTGGAAGTCAAAGAGCTGAATGATAAGAAGCAAGCTGATGATAAACAAATTCTTATGTTGCAAGGAAATTGTGAGAAGCTAAAAGTTGAAAAT
Source organism: Helianthus tuberosus (assembly GCA_030545235.1). Lineage (NCBI taxonomy): Eukaryota > Viridiplantae > Streptophyta > Magnoliopsida > Asterales > Asteraceae > Helianthus > Helianthus tuberosus. The sequence goes on from JARYGA010056066.1 coordinate 80,110, forward strand.
GTTAAACTGTTAAGCAATTTGAACAGTTTGACATTAGAAAACAAGATTTTGAAAGAGAAAGAAAAGGATTTTGAAAGCAAAAAGAAATCTTCAGAAGATGAAGATTTCTGGATAAAACTTGAGAACAAAAATTTGAAAGCAAATGAAACAAAATTTCAAGAACAGATAAAAGCTTTGGAAAATGAAAAGTCTGTTCTTGAAAACATTAAGATTGAGAATGAAAAGACAATCAAGTCTCATTTTGAGAGAATATCTCAGCTTGAAAATGAAGCTGAGAATTCAAGGAACAAAATTGATGAACTTGAAAAGAAATTGAAAGGTTTTGTGACTTCATCTGAGTTCCCCTGTCCAAAACCGATCAATTCCGTTCCAATAAGTGACGATGTCACAAACTTTGAAAAAGTCAAAGTTGAAGATTGTGATGAGAAATCTGATGATGAAAATGAAAAAATGAAGAAAAAGAATTTATTTTTGAAGTTAAAAGAAAAATTTCAAGAAACTGTTCCACAATCAACTGAAAAGGGAGAATGCTCTAAGCAAAAACCTTTGAAGAAGAAAGTGGAACAAAAACAAAAAGAGAAAAATTTGAAAAATGTTCAAAAAGAGAATAACAGCTCATCAGATCGATCATCCAATCGCAATCAAAAACCACAAAAAGTAAAAAATGAAAACTAAAAAATTGTTGGTAATAAGTGGTGCAGGTTTGACCACAGTGCTCAAAAGTCAAATCCAGCAAACAAGAGGAGCAAGGATTATCACCAAGCCAAACAGTTCTATGATCTGAATGTTTGGACTGAAAATGGTGATTGGTACGATAACAGAGTGTGTTACCGATGTGGTTATCAAGGACACATTGCTGTTAACTGCCAAAGTTGGAGTTATGAGACGAGGAGATGCTTTAATTGCAACATCAGAGGTCATATTGCTAGAGATTGCCCAAGGAGATCGAATGACAGATTGAGGGCTAATTCTCAAAAATTGGCAAAGAAATCAGTCAATGTCAAGCCCAAAGAACAGAAGGTTCAAGAACCTAAAGTTCAAGAAACGAAAGTGAAACTTTCTCAGGGGCAAAAAGACAGACTGAGGAAGAAGAGAAAGAAGGCGAGAGAGTATCTCGAGAAGATCTTGTCCTCGGGTTCATCTGTTGGTAAAAATAAGAGTTCTGATGAATCGACTTCCTCGATTGCAAAGTCAAGCAAGACGAATTCATCAGATACAAATCTGAGGACGAAAGAGGGAAATAAGAAGAAGAAAGTTGATGGTGTTGAATTTGTTTCTTCGGAAACAAAGGAGCCACATGTCGGTGATGAATCTGGCTCATCAAAGTCAGACAAGCCACGTTCAGGCAATGAATCTGGTGTGGTAAAGCCAGAAGAGCCATGTGTTGAGGTAAAAGTAGAGAATTCTGGTCTAACAGTGGATGATGCAAATTCTCCACCATTGTTGAACAAGAATTCAAAATCACCCAAGGACCGTCAGGCTTGGGTGAATCTGTTCAAATGAAAAACCTGACTTGCCGGAGTTCCCAGGTTGGTAAGCGTGGAACATGAATCGGCATATTTCTTGAGAAATTCACGAAAGTGATTTCGACTTACAAGTGGTAAATCAGGGACATTAAATTGTACTTGATTTTCTACAAGTGATGTTTGTGGATTGATCTTAAAAATGTTAGTTTTTACAAGTGATTGAAGAAAACAAAGTGATGAAAGATCCCCGAATTTGTGAAAAGACACACAAAACTTATTTTCCGGAAAAACCATTTTTGATTAAAACAAACTTAAGTGTTTTGAAATCATTATGGGAAAATAGTTTGTTGTCAGGGGGAGTTCTAATTGTTCAAGCCAAGTGAATGGAGAATTGAAGTGATTCTTATCATGTTGTCACGTTTCTTGTACAGTTTTGTTTTCAAATTTTCCCAGAAAATCAAAATTGAGACATATTTTGATTTTAGGGGGAGTAAAATTTTATAAAAATTAGAAAATTTGAAAATTCCAAAACCATTGAAAAATGCAAAAATGAGTTTTGTTGTCAAAAAGAGGAAATGATAGTAGATCAGTTGGACTGTCACAGCATGCTAAAGAAATGGAAAGATAAAATGTGATAAACGGTCTCACTAACGATGTGACGATAGGCTCAGCTAGAATAGTAGATTTGCGATAACGATACAAACTTAAATGAAAAAGCCTAGTTCTAGTGGGAAACATGGTCGAAAGCATAGTACTTAGTTTTGTCCTTCTTGACTGTGTGCCTACTCAGTCATCGCTGATTGTCGAAAGACATAAAACTGGTTAAGTTTGTGAACTTTCACAACTTTGCTGAAAAGTCGCTGTGATTGTGCATTTTATTTTGCAAAGATTTAAACTTGTCTTATTTCTTTATTTTGTTTAAGCATCGGACATCCTCTGCGTATACGTGAGTATCGACCTGGATGTTGTTGCCTAAACGTTCTGCTTTATTTTCTTTGGTGTTTCGTTTAAGCTTTGGATCACCTCTGCGTATACGGAAGTATCGACCTGGTGGTTAAAGCCTAAACAACTTCAACTTATTTTTATTTTCTTATTTTGTTTAAACATTGGACTTTCTCTGCGTATACGGAAGTATCGACCTGATTGTTAATGTTTAAACATTCTGCTTTGTTTTCGCACAAATCACAGTTGATAAAAGTTTAAAGGCATTACTTGAGTCAGTGTATTGCATGATGAGGGGATATGCTGAGATCGTGGGGTCCATAAGAATTTAGTGCTATCTTAATATACTTTAACGTATCGGTAAGCAGATTGAAAGTTTTTAGATTGAGCTTAAGAGGACAAATATATCGTCAATCAACGTGAATCGTTTAGAACTTAAAATGTTAAAGCTTAACGGTGCTAGTGATTGGTCACAAAAACTGATATGATCCTCTTACACAAACTCACAAAAATATTGTCTGTAAATATTTCTTTACTGCATTTCATTCTATTTCAAAAACCTAAAATGATTTTCGGTGTGTTTTAGCATAAATTTTGGAAAATACAAAAAGATTTTCGACAACAGATGTTGAAGAGCTGATTTTCAAAATTTCAAGTGCTGAATATGATGAACTGGTTTGGGAGTGTGTGTTTACAAGAAGAAACTGATTTTGAGAAAGAATGATTGTTTAGTTAATCAAGATCATTAATTTGAACTTGATGTAACTATTACTAGTAAGTTTTTCTTATTGAGTTAAGTAAAAACTTATGTGTTGATGAGAAAATGTGTGCAGGAAATGAGCTGATCAGAGATAAAGCCAGGGATTGATCTCAAGGTGATAGCTAATTCCAGACAGCGATCCCATCATGATGAGAGGGGGAGTCTGACGAGGTTAGAGCCAAAGAGAAGATCCTGGTATATGCTAAGAAAGACAAAAGACCGATAAAGACTGAAGTGCGAAGACTCGACGCTTAAAACTCGTCAACATCTGAGGGGGAGTCTGTTGGTGCATTACATCTGTCGACTTCGTCTTATATCGAGTCTCGAACTGAAAGTTTGAAGAGTGCCTGCTAGTTTGAAGCCTGCTAGTTTGAAGAGGTCTAGTTTGAGAGTGTCCTGCTAGTTTGAGAGGGTCACGGTTTGAAGAGGTGACAGTTTGAAGCATGACATGCCACTTTCAAACGGGAGGGTCTCTCCCTATAAATAGGCTTCAAACTTTCTCATTTGTAACTTTCTAATTTCCGATGCCGAGGTGCTGTCGAAGTGTCTTTGTACTGTAAATTGTTCAAGATCAATAAACAAGACATTTATTAGTGAATACAAGCTAAACGAAGACCGAATCAATGAATTCCGCCTCTGATTCGGTCTGAGCACTCTTCTGATCGACTCGTTAGATCGTTTCACGATCCTACAATCGTAGTCTGGGTTTAAGGGATTGGGTGCTAGTACTCTAGGTATCTCAGTTGGGTAAAAAGTTGGTGCTGGGATTTGGTTTTCCGAGTTGACTTCAATCTCCATTGGTTGTGTGGGAAACAAGGGTAATGGTTGGGGTGCTATGAGTTGCTCTAAATTAGGGTCTGCAACTGTAGTTGCTAAGATATGAAAGTTTGCTAGACTCCTATTGAGCATATCCTGGGTGTGAGCATTTGTTTCTCTCTTAACGGCTGCTAAAACACGCTGTTGTTGTAACTTTTTCATCCTCTTCCTACGTTCATGCGCACCTCTGCTGAACCATCCTCTCTTCTTAGGAAGGAATTGCTCTTCAGATTGAGCCTTGAACACGTATATCCCGTCTTCATTGTCAGCTGAATACCCTGAGAGGGTAGGCTGTGAAGAGGTACCTTCTTCCCTAGGTGAGCTGGACAACTGACGGTAAGCGTCTGAAGGTCCTTGGTCGCTCATACTGTAAACTAACAAATAGTCAAATAACACACAATAATAAAATACACTTCTGTGGCTGAATCAGTGGCTTAGTTCTGATACCACATTCTTGAATAATATATTGGTGTCAGCAGAACACTTCTGTGGCTGAATCAGTGGCTTAGTTCTGATACCACATTCTGTCACAACCCCACCCCCTTACAACCCGGGAACGGGCGGCCGCGGCTAGTTTTGGTGGTATCGGTGTTTATCATTTGGCAGCGGAAATTACATCAGGACCGTAGTTAGGAAATATTTTATCAGAGTAAAATACCACGCTTTTATAATATTAAACACATGGGAAAATCCCAAGTTTCAAGTACCCATATATTTCCATAGGGATAAATCCTATTTTATTTAAATAAAACATCTCTTTATTTTAGGTAACTTTATAGCCACTTTCCAAGCCTTCAGTGCTGTCCAGCTGGCTTCTATTTGGCTTTCACATTTTGTTACCTGAAACGCGTTTAAAAACTTTTTGTCAGTGGAAAATACTGGTGAGTGAATCCCAGTTTAATCAAGATAAGTAAAAACCGTTGTACAGTATTGAGGGCGGTCGCACAATTACATTTGTTTCCATCTACTTTAATTACCACCCACGGTACTGTCAACCCGACTTGTGGTCATGTTACTACTCACAATGTAGTAACAAATTTTATATACAAAACCCCAACATACCGACGATAATTGTAGAATACAAATTCTCAATCACTGTTTAATATAATGTAATTTAATTGAGGTTTTGTAAAAACAGTTTACAAAAAGGAGATTACTCACATTGCTGTCTTAGGGTTTTCCTTTAGGATTTCCTGGTGATTATCTATTAATTACACAAATGCACACGTGTTAGTATAATAACCCAATATTTACATTAGTAATACCCTCCCCGAGACTGCATTCCAACGAGTACGTCGGGCAGAACCACGACAGCCGTTACTGAACCCTGGATCAATCGGGCAGCGTATCTAATACGTAACCGGGGTTATGATATTTACAACGAGGCAGAACTTCGTTATTTAGGGGTATTATGGCTGAAGATTATAATTTCTATGTAGAATTTCGAGAGAGAGAAAGAAAGATTGAACGGTTTGAGACTGAGGCTGAAGGCCTCAATTTATAGTGTCCATTCGACTTCCGTCGCTCCCCATGAAGGAAACCAAGCAGGGCTTCGCGGCGCGCGAGGCTAGCTAGGGTAGGCCCTAGCTTGTCCGATTCACCCCTAGCCCCAACACATTGCTACCACGTGGCAGCTCAGGGTATCGCCCTGGTAACTGGCTGTCGCGACCCGTGTAGATCCCAGCCAACATGTTCGCGGCCCGCTAGCGATCCCAAGTCTTTGTTTTTATTTTATTTTTAATTATATAAGGTATTTAGGGCTCGGTTTGCGCATACGGGGTATGTTTTAAGACATATAGGGATATTCTAAACATATTAGGGGTGTCGAACAAAAATTTAGGAGGGTTATTATATCAATCATAGCTTTGTTCCATTCAGAAAACTGATCACTACTAATGGCTTCATTGTAAGAGGTAGGATCGGTAAACTTTCCATTATCTGATACGGCTTCAGCTAGGTAGGTTTCATAATCACCAAAATTAGTGGGTCTTCTTGCCCTAGATGACCTCCTAGGTTGATTCTCAACTTCGACATTTGAGGGTCCTTCATTCTCAGGTACATGCGGAGCAATATTTAATTCTGATTGAGTTAGAGGTGGTGCAGTGACATGCGGTGCAGCATCGGGTACAAGAGGAGTAGTAATAGGAGGTAATGAAATGGACGGGTGTCTCCCCCCCGCGTCTTGTACTTCTTGTAAATCATTGTAAGGATTTTCACTGCTCCCATTGACCTTAAAGTCCTCAGCAAACGCAGCATGCTTGGTTTCCACAATACGAGTAACATGGGAGAGACAACAACTTGTTGTTTTCATATCCAGTTTCTTTAAGAAAGGGTTATAAAGTTTAGCTTCGGCAAGGCAACCCCCTACTTTCATATATCTAAGACTCGGTTTCCTTCCTGTCCAAAGTTCATAAGGAGTTTTAGGGACACACTTCGAAGGAACTCTATTGAGTATATGAAAAGCTACTTTTAAGGCCTCGGTCCAGAGGAATAAGGGCAAACTTGAGTTGGCTAACATACTGCGTACCATGTCCATTAGGGTTCTATTTCTTCTCTCAGCAACACTGTTCCGCTGAGGAGTACTGGGCATAGTATATTGGTTCATGGTGTGTGATAGGTGTGATATATTTTTATTAATATTTTAAGCCCTTTTAAACTCATTAATCAAGTTTTAAATTTATAAAACACGATATTCTACTAACACTTAGACACACACATGGGCAAGTGCACTCATCGTGAGCGTAGTAGAGCGTTGGTAAGATACCGAGGTCGTCCAAGGACACAAGAGCTTTTAGTACCGGTTTATCCTCAACGTCTAATCAAATCAAAATTTTTAGAAAAGGGTTTTTAAACATGAAAAATAAAAACTAAAAATTCTGAAAAATAAAATAAAACATAGAGACAAGATGAATCACTTGGATCCGACTCGCCTTTAATGTAACCTTTAATGATTTCCGCACTTTTGCACTTTTTAAGAGATTATCTTAGTTATAGTAGTAGGCCCCTCTTTTGAAGGTGACGTTACCCTCAACCCAGTGGTTTGAGTCAGCAAGGATACAATCCCAAAGGGTCAGAATATTAATTAATTAAGTTATTAATGGTAATGTGGTAGGCCCCCTCTTTTGAAGGCAACGTTACCCTCGGCTAAGTGGTTTGAGTCAGCAGGGATACAATCCCAAGTAGCCGGGTTAATGTATTAATAGTAATTTACATATGAGGGGATCAAGCCATTCGCACCCCCGCCATCCAATACCAGTGGATATTGAAGGAGGTCCTAGTAAGCTTGACCCAGGTCCTTACAGGATCTATACACTGAACAAGGCAAGAACCTTACCAAACCATTCCCTTAACCCCCGACCAGGTAGCCAACATGTCTCTATATAGACCGTAGAGATATGAATGGTGAAAATATTTTACTTTATATAGACAGTAAAGTAATGCCAAGACACCACGGACAAATGATAAAGGAGTTTCACCTTCAACATAAGAAATTAGTTATTAAAGTCATTAATACAAAACCAAATAAAAAGTGCGAAAAGATTAAAAATCAAAAGTATTACATTAAATGCTTGTCTTCACCAAATGATGTAAGATACTTAGTCAAACATGGCCTTTGATTGAAAAGAACTCTTACAATCAATCTTGGATCCCGAGACTACAACACACACTCTAAGGTGGATGATGGTGGTGGGTGTGGGTGTTGTAGTGGTGGTGAAGTGGGAGAGAGGTGGTTTGTCAAGGGATGCCTTTGAAGTGAACCAAGCACCCCTATTTATAGTCTGCACAGAAGCCCGGACATGGCTCCATGTCCACTGGACACGGCCCCGTGGCCATCCACTTTCTCTTTCTTCATTAATTACAATTGTCTACATTAGGCTCCATATGCCCCCGTGTCTGCTGGGCACGACCCCGTGTGCAGAAGCGTATGTACACTATCAAGATTTGCAAGATTCTGCGAATCTTAGCGTTGACCACGACCCGTGTTGAGCTGGGCACACCCCCGTGCTGGGAATAGAAGCTTCTACAACTTTGTCATTTTCTGCAGACATCTGGCCACGCCCTCGTGTCCCTAGGCACGGGGCCGTGGTCAGCCTTCTGTTTCTTGTTTTTGCTTGGGAAGATGCTGTCGAGGGTCGGGCATGCCACGTTTATTTCTTTTCTTTGTATTTATGTTAGTTTTTCCTGCATATTTGTTCCTTTTGTTTATTTAAGCTCATTTGGTCCTGAAAATACAAAAGGAAGACTAAAGCACACTTTTTCCAACATTAGTACTAAAAAAGAGGTTAGTTTTATGCCTCATTTGATGTAATTTATATGTTGCATTTTGCACACATCAAATACCCCCACATTTGAATCTTTGCTTGTCCTCAAGCAAAACTCTTTATTGTGTGGCTTACACACCCAAATGGAATGGGTAGAAGAGAAGTTTTGGGCTTGTCTTGAGTGTCGGGAATCCAAGATCTTTATTGGGTTTTATTTTTATGTTATTTACAATCCTATTCGTTAGGATTTATTTAGAACGTTTCATAAGAGAAATTACTTATTTGGGCATAACATGCCTTTTTAAAATTCCATTTATATACAAGTTCACATACCTCACGGGAGATCACTCAACACTCGGCCGAAGATGTATTTTTGTGAAACACTCGAGACCGGCAAGGAACTTACTTCTACCATATGCTTGCCAAGCAATCAATCCTCCTCCTTTTTAACTATAAACCTTTGTAAATGTCAAGAGGACTTTGGGGAAGGGTTAGGCTTGGGTAAAGGTAGGTGGTTTTGGGTTAGTGGTTAGTAAAAAGGGTTAAAAGCGTAAAAAGCGTCGGTCGTCGTAAGACTTTTTGTTTTTGTGACTTCTTTTTAAACTAAACATTTTCAAACAAAGTTTCTTTGAGGACTTTGTTTGTTTATTGCAAGACATTCATTTTTTTTTGTTAAAGAACGTCACGAGAAAACTGAGCTTTTTACTAAAATAAAGGGTTTAAAAGAAAAGGTTTTGGTGGGTAAAGGGTGTTTGTTTTGTGGGTTTAGAAACAAAAAGGTTTAGGCTCAAAGGGGTTAACTAGGGGGATTTTTGGGTAGGTGAAAAAGAAAGTGAAAAATAATGGTGTTGAAAAGAAAATTGGGTTAGTCCTAATGCCTCCATCATTTACTTACTTGGGTTTAAGTTGGTAAGGACCGGGAATGTATTGTCGTGGCAAGATCTAGAGTCGTAAGAAACCAATCGGCTATTCACACAAGAAACGAAAGATGAGCATTTAGTTTAAAGATGTATGCTTGTATGCTCAATAAAGGCTCAAAACTCACTTTTTGTGGGAATGGTTTTATAATGTGATCAAGTATATATAATCAAATTTTCTTATGTTGGTTCTTTTTATCACGACGCTATCGGTTATAAATTTGTTAAAATATAACCTTTTAGAACTTGTTATTCCCAAATTAAACCAAGACAAATAAAAAAAAATGAAAGGTTTTTGAAAAAAATTGGGGTGATTAGCGGTTTCAATAGAGTTTTGTGTAGGGGTGTAAACAAGCCCAGAGGCTCGAGAGCTACTCGTGATCGGCTCGGTTAAAAGCTCGAACGAGCCGAGCCTTAACGAGCCCGAGCCTGAGCTCAAGCCTGAAATAGAGCTCGTTTTGTTATCGAGCCCGAGCTCGAGCCTGAAATACAAAGCTTGTTTAGGCTCGCGAGCCTAAACGAGCCCATACAAAATTTTAATTTTTTTATATATAATATATTAATAATGATGATAACATTGATGAGCCGAGCTCGAGCCGAGCTTTGCCTTGTTTAAGCGATGTTGAAGTGAGCTCGAGTCGAGCTTTTATCTCATTTAAGGTTGTTCTCAAAATAGTTCGAGCCGAGCTCGAGCTTTGGGTTTTACTAGCGAGCCGAGCTCGAGCTCAAAGAAGTAGGCTCGAACCGAGCCGAGCTCGAGCTCGAGCTTCATAAAAACCTAACGAGCCGAGCTCGAGCCTGGTCGAGCTCGGGTTCGGCTCGGCTCGTTTACACCCCTAGTTTTGTGTAAGGCTTGTTATTAGGACTTGCAAATTCAAGGTTTAGCATCCCCCCACACTTAAATTACACATTTTCCTCAATGTGTCCCAAAAATAAGTTTTTAGGTTGACTGAATGTGTAAAAAGAAGGGTGGCATGACCCCATGTTCAGATTGCCAGTATCATAATAAACAGAAGGCTGGGCACGGGGGCGTGTTCGGTAAGCACGACCCCGTGTCCAGTTACCTGAACTGGCATTTTCTGTAGATCCTTGGGCACGGGGGCGTGTTGGGCTGAACACGGCCCCGTGCTGAACTTGCTGTAATGAAGAAAAATTGTCGGGAGGCTCTGTTTTTGTGCATGGGGTGTGGGTTCAAGTTTCCCTTAGTAACCTCCACCATTTCAAGTGTGTTTTATCCATTACAACATCATCCAAACACCATTTAATACTTAAAAACCATCATTCATTCAAGAGTGAATTACATAATTTCCTAGAAAATGAAAAGCATGAACTAAATCTGGATAAATAGGTCATGGAATACAAGAAATCTCAAACCACAAAGAAGTCCTAGCCTAGATAGTTTTATTTTAAGAGCAAAATTTCCGAAAAGACAATTTTTTCGGTTGAACAAGGCTTGTAGAACTTCGTCTCCGGAGAGGGTCCCTCACACATCGTTAAGCCCTTCTTCAATCTCCCGAGGGAGAAGGAAGGCGGGCTCATTGGCTTCCTCATTTTGAGGGGGTGCGACTTCTACCGGAACCTCTTGTAAGTCGTCAAGAGGAGGTTACGCGGGGATGTCATCCCCTCTGGTGGGGTTAATAACTTCTTGTGCCAAGTTCCAATCTTCTTGGGGAAAGATTGGTTCAATAGGAGGCATCTCAAGAATGTTCAACCTTTGGTGCAAAAGGTTGATTTCTTGGAAGCTATTTTCTAGCCCCACCGTTAGATAGTTGATACGGTCGATTAGGACTTCTTCTACGGATGTCATCTCATCGAGCGCTTCTCTTAGTGCCATTACATAACGCACAAGGGTTGCTTTGATCGAAGGCCTTCATTCCCTGCGACTGTTCCTTGAATGGGCTGAAGAGGCTCTGCTATTCTGGCTTGACATTCTAAGAAAACAAGTCGAAACGTTCAATTTAATGAAAAAGTACTCCGGCCACGGCCCCGTGCTCGCTGAGCACGGCCTCGTGGCCACCTCTCTACAGATTTTTGAAACAACGAATCCTATAGCTTTAAATTATTTTTCTGACTTTTGAAGCATTTTTAAGAAGAAATAACTTAAAACAGTGTTGTAAAACTTATTTTTGATAAGATTCCTTGAATAAAAACCTAACAAAAATCACAATAAAGCTTGAAAACATGGAGATTTCAAGTTTTAGTGGAGGTTTTGAGGAGAAAATGAAGAAGAAGGCAACAGACAAAAGTAGTAAAGACAAGATGGTTGTTGAGAAACTTCTTTAGAATATACCTTGTAGGGTATATGTGAAGATCCCACCAGATCTTTGTCTTTGGAATGAGTCCAAGTGTGCAAGAATCTTGCTGCATTTATAGAAAACGACAGCACGCTGACCACAGTCCCATGTCGGCTGGACACGGCTCCGTGGTCAAACAAGATTCTGACACATTTTTGTCCGTATTCTGATTTGAAATCAGACAAGAATCTTCAGGCGGGCACGGGGGCGTGTTGACCTGGACACGGCCCCGTGGCTAGAGGTTTTTATTAGTTTCGTCTATTTTAAGGAGTTTATCCGGATCGGGTGGTTCCTTACTGGACGGAACAATATCGAAGTGCCTGAGGTACCTAAATTGCTCTTGATTTAGACAAAAACGCAAGAGGTTATCGGAAAGGGTGAATCCTAAGCTAAATACCGGTGGGCGAGACGAACCTTTATTCCCTTATTCGGGCTCTCGTTAAAGAAGGTATATGTCGAATCGCTCAGGTCTATGTATGCATCGGCGGAGATCGATGGGGAGTCCTTCACGACACAATCGACACAGGGACGACTATCGCTCAAGTCCTCACAAGAGTTAGAGGTGCTTTCGGGAGCAACGATGTTGTTATATTCCGAATGCGTCCTCAACAATTTCCCTTGATCTTCGTCTTGAGACGAATTGTTTATTTCCGTCTCAAGTTCGTTTATCAATTTGAGAATTACTTCTTCTATTTGAAATAATTCTTCGAGCATCATTTCATCTAGAATAGATGATTGAGAGCATTCGAGGGAGAGATAGGGATTGTTTTTACTTTCGCCCTTCTTAAGGCTACAGGAAAACAATGGGTCTAAATTGTGGGGAGTGTAATTTAAAAAATAACATTTTAAATCTTCATGATTTCCGCCACGTATTTGACACCACGCACCATTTGAGGAGCGAAGGTAAAAAAGATCTGTATCACTCATGATAGTGTCAAAAATTACCAACCGTCGGGATCTTACGGTTCTGTTTTCTGTGTCTGAAACTTGGGCACGGGGGCGTGTTCAGTGGGCACAGCCCCGTGTTCAGCTACTGTCTGACTTAAAACAAGATTGCTAGTACCAAATATTGGGCACGGGGGCGTGTTCAGCAGGCACGACCCCGTGCTGAGCTCTACAGAAGCTGGAAAATCTAGAAAATTTCCTAAAAAATGAAAAACAAGAAAAACGATTAGGCCGCTGATTCCTAACTTTCTTAAAATCCTTGTGTCCCCGGCAGCGGCGCCAAAAACTTGATGCGTGTGTAGCGTTATATGTTTTTGTTGATATTTTAAGCCCTTTTTAACAAATTAGTCAAGTTTTAAATTTATAAAACACGATATTCTACTAACACTTAGACATACACATGGGCAAGTGCACCCATCGGGAGCGTAGTATAGCGTTGGCAAGATACCGAGGTCGTCCAAGGACACAAGAGCTTTTAGTACCGGTTTATCCTCAATGTCTAATCAAATCAAAATTTTTAGAAAAGGGTTTCTAAACATGAAAAATAAAAAACTAAAAATGCTGAAAAATAAAATAAAACAGATAGACAAGATGAACCACTTGGATCCGACTCACCTTTAATGTAACCTTTGATGATTTCCGCACTTTTGCACTTTTTAAGAGATTATCTTAGTTATAGTAGTAGGCCCCTCTTTTGAAGGTGATGTTACCCTCAACCCAGTGGTTTGAGTCAGCAAGGATACAATCCCAAAGGGTCGGAATATTGAAAGATATTTAATTAAGTTATTAATGTGTAATGTGGTAGGCCTCTCTTTTGAAGGCGACGTTACCCTCAGCTAAGTGGTTTGAGTCAGCGGGGATACAATCCCAAGTAGCCGGGTTAATGTATTAATAGTAGTTTACATATGAGGGGATCAAGCCATTCGCACCCCCGCCATCCAATACCAGTGGGTATTGAAGGTGGTCCTAGTAAGCTTGACCCAGGTCCTTGCAGGATCTATACACTGAACATGGCAAGAACCTTACCAAACCATTCCCTTAACCCCCAACCAGGTAGCCAACATATCTCTATATAGACCGTAGAGATATGAATGGTGAAAATCTTTTACTTTATATAGATAGTAAAGTAATGCCAAGACACCACGGACAAATGATAAAGAAGTTTCACCTTCAACATAAGAAACTAGTTATTAAAGTCATTAATACAAAACCAAATAAAAAGTGTGAAAAGATTAAAAATCAAAAGTATTACATTAAATGCTTGTCTTCACCAAGTGATGTAAGAGACTTTGCCAAACATGGCCTTTGATTGACAAGAACTCTTACAATCAATCTTGGATCCCGAGACTACTACACACACTCTAAGGTGGATGACGGATGATAGTGGTGGATGTGGGTGTTGTAGTGGTGGTGGTGGAGTGGTGGTGAAGTGGGAGAGAGGTGGTTTGTCAAGGGATGCCTTTGAAGTGAACCAAGCACCCCTATTTATAGCCTGCACAGAAGCCCGCACACGGCCCCATGTCCGCTGGACATGGCCCCGTGGCCATCTACTTTCTCTTTCTTCATTAATTACAATTGTCAGCATTAGGCTCCACATGCCCCCGTGTCTGCTCGGCACGGCCCCGTGTGAAGAAGCGTATCTGTAATATCAAGCTTTGCAAGATTCTTTGAATCTTAGCGTTGACCACGGCCCGTGTTGAGCTGGGCACGCCCCCGTGCTGGGAATAGAAGCTTCTACAACTTTGTCATTTTCTACAGACATCTGGCCACGCCCCCGTATCCGCTGGGCACGGGGCCGTGGTTAGCCTTCTGTTTCTTGTTTTTGCTTGGGAAGATGCTGTCGAGGGGTCGGGCATGCCACATTTATTCCTTTTCTTTGTATTTATGTTAGTTTTTGCTGCATATTTGTTCCTTTAAGCCTATTTGGTCCTGAAAATACAAAAGGAAGACAAAAGCACACTTTTCCAACATTAGTACTAAAAAAGGCTTAGTTTTAAGCCTCATTTGATGTAATTTATATGTTGCATTTTGCACATATCAGTTCACGATCCCCTGGCCCTTACAAAACTCATAAAATGGACCAGGAGCCTGACCCACGTCAGTATGTCGACCGTAATATTCGCCTCCTCTATCTGATCTAACAACTTTTATTTGACGATCTAATTGTTTTTCAACTTCAGCTTTATAGTCTTTAAAAGTTGTGAGAGATTCAGATTTTTATTTAATGAGACACAGGTACATATAACGTTAATAATCATCAATAAACGTGATAAATGAAGTGTGTCCAATTATGCCAGCGATGTTATAAGGGCCGCTAATATCAGTATGAATGAGTTCTAATATATTAGAGCTCCTAGTGGCACCTTTCTTATTCGCTGATGTCATTTTACCTTTAAGACATTTGACACATGTTCCAAATCATTGAAATCGAGAGGTGGTAAGACCTCATCCTTCACGAGTCGAGTTAAGCATTCTCGTGAAATGTGGCCTAAATGTTGATGCAACAACATGGATGGAGTTTCTAAGTCTCGTTTGCGTTTTCTCTTTGTTAAGTTCTCATTAATATTATATGATAACAAAGACTTGGAAAAATCATCATCTAATTCTAATCGATAGAGACCACCATCCAAGAAGCCATAACCAAATATTTGAGAATTAAAACTGATAGTAAGTTTGCCATATCCATGAGAAACAAGAAAATCGTCTACGTCTAACTTTGGTCCTGATACAAGATTCCGAGTAATCTCAGGAATATATAAGGTATCATAAAGTCTAATAGTTAAACCGGTTTTCATAACTAAATCTAATGTTCCCACGGCCTCGACTACTAGCGGCTTTCCATTTCCCAGCTTAAGCGTTCTTTGGTTTCTTTCCAGCTTCCGGATTGTATGGAATCCTTGTAAGGAATTGGTTACATGAACCATAGAACCATAATCAAACCACCAAGTATTATATGGAACATTTAAATTAAAGGACTCAAGTATCATGAAAAGATTATCACCTTTCTTGGCTAGCCACTCCTTAAAGTCCGGGCAGTCCTTCTGCATATGTCCCACCTTACAGCAGAACTTGCAGTGAATCTTCCCTTTGGAGTCATTAGAGCCAGAAGCACTTGCACTTGTATCCTGCTTGACCTTTACAATAGGCTTCTTATTGTAGTTCCCCTTCCTTTTCTTCGACTCAGCAGCCATCAGGTAAGCAACATCGACTTTCTCTAGTTTCAGACCTTCTTCTTGCACGCACATGGCAATTGGTGTGCGTTAGGTGCGATATGTTTTTATTGATATTTTAAGCCCATTTTACACATTAGTCAAGTTTTAAATTTATAAAACATGAGATTCTACTAACACTAAACACACACATGGGCAAGTGCACCCATCGTGAGCGTAGTATAGCGTTGGTAAGATACCGAGGTCGTCCAAGGACACAAGAGCTTTTAGTACCGGTTTATCTTCAACGTCTAATCAAATCAAAATTTTTAGAAAAGGTTTTAAACATGAAAAATAAGAACTAAAACGCTGAAAATAAAAATAAAAATAAAAGCAAATAGACAAGATGAATCACTTGGATCCGACTCGCCTTGAATTTATCCTTTGATGATTTCCGCACTTTTTAAAAGATTATCTTAGTTATAGTATTAGGCCCTTCTTTTGAAGGTGACGTTACCCTCAACCCAGTGGTTTGAGTCAGCAAGGATACAATCCCAAAGGGTCGGAATATTGAAAGATAATTAATTAAGTTATTAATGTGAAAAGTGGTAGGCCCCTCTTTTGAAGGCGATGTTACCCTCGGCTAAGTGGTTTGAGTCAGCAGAGATACAATCCCAAGTAGCCGGTTTAATGTATTAATAGTAGTTTACATATGAAGGGATCAAGCCATTTGCACCCCTGCCATCCTATACAAGTGGGTATTGAAGGAGGTCCTAGTAAGCTTGACCCAGGTCCTTGCAGGATCTATTCACTGAACAAGGCAAGAACCTTACTAAACCATTCCCTTAACCCCCGACCAGGTAGCCAACATATCTCTATATAGACCGTAGAGATATGAATGGTGAAAATCTTTTACTTTATATAGACAGTAAAGTAATGCCAAGACACCATAGACAAATGAGAAAGAAGTTTCACCTTCAACATAAGAAACTAGTTATTAAAGTTATTAGTACAAAACCAAATATAAAGTGCGAAAAGATTAAAAATCAAAAGTAATACATTAAATGCTTGTCTTCACCAATGATGTAAGAGACTTAGCCAAACATGGCCTTTGATTGACAAGAACTCTTACGATCAATCTTGGATCCCGAGACTACTACACACACTCTAAGGTGGGTGATGGATGATGGTGGCGGATGTGGGTGTTGTAGTGGTGGTGGAGTGGTGGCAAAGTGGGAGAGAGGTGGTTTGCCAAGGGATGCCTTTGAAGTGAACCAAGCATGCCTATTTATAGCCTAATCAGAAGCCCGGCCACGACCCCGTGTCTGCTGGACACGCCCCCATGGCCATCTCTTTTCTCTTCCTTCATTAATTGCAGTTGTCTGTATTAGGCTCCACACGGCCCCGTGTTCGCTGGGCACGGCCCCGTGTGCAGAAGCGTATCTGTACTACCAAGATTTACTAGATTCTGCGAATCTTAGCATTGACCACGCCCCTTTGCTCAGTGGGCACGGGGCCTTGGTCAGCCTTCTGTTTCTTGTTTTTTGCTTGGGGAGATGCTGTCGAGGGGTCGGGCATGCCACATTTATTACTTTTCTTTGTATTTATGTTAGTTTTTGCTGCATATTTGTTCCTTTTGTTCATTTAAGCTCGTTTGGTCCTGAAAATACAAAAGGAAGACAAAAGCACACTTTTTCCAACATTAGTACTAAAAAAAGGTTAGTTTTATGACTCATTTGATGTAATTTATATGTTGTATTTTACACACATCAAATACCCCCACACTTGAATCTTTGCTTATCCTCAAGCAAAACTTTTTATTTTGTGGCTTACACACCCAAATGGAATGGGTAGAAGAGAAGTTTTGGGCTTGTCTTGAGTGTCGGGAATCCAAGATCTTTATTGAGTTTTATTTTTATATTATTTACAATCCTATTCATTATGATTTATTTAGAACGTTTCATAAGAAAAATTATTTATTTGGGCATAACATGCCTCTTTAAAATTCCATTTATATACAAATTCACATACCTCACGGGATATCACTCAACACTCGGCCGAAGATGTATTTTTGTGAAACACTCGAGACCGGCATGGAACTTACTTCTACCATATGCTTGCCAAGCAATCAATCCTCCTCCTTTTTAACTATAAGCCTTTGTAAATATCAAGAGGACTTGGGGGAAGGGTTAGGCTTGGGCTAAAGGTAGGTGGTTTTGGGTTAGTGGTTAGTAAAAAGGGCTAAAAGCGTAAAAAGCGTCGGTCGTCGTAAAACTTTATATTTTTGTGACTTTTATTCAAACTAAGCATTTTCAAACAAAGTTTCTTTGAGGACTTTGTTTGTTTATTGCTAGACTTCATTTTTTTATGAGGAAACATCACAAGAAAACCGAGCTTTTTACTAAAATAAAAGGTTGAAAAAGAAAAAAAGGGTTTTCGTGGGTAAAGGGTGTTTGTTTTGTGGGTTTAGAAATGAAAAGGTTTAGGCTCAAAGGGGTTAACTAGGGGGATATTGGGTAGGTGATAAAGAAAATGAAAAATAATGGTGTTGAAAGGAAAATGGGTTAGTCCTAATGCCTCCATCATTTACTTACTTGGGTTTATGTTGGTAAGGATCGGGAATGTATCGTCGTGGCAAGTTCTAGAGTCATAAGAACCAAACGGCTATTCACACAAGAAACGAAAAATGAGCATTTAATTTAAAGATGTATGCTTGTATGCTCAATAAAGGCTTAAAACTCATTTATTGTGGGAATGGGTTTATAATGTGATCAAGTATATATAATCAAATTTTAACTAGATTTGTTATGCCGTTTCATAATTTTCTTATGTTGGTTCTTTTTATCACGACGCTATCGGTTGTAAATTTGTAAAAATATAACCTTTTGGAACTTGTTATTCCCAAATTAAACCAAGACAAGTAAAAAAAATGAAAAGTTTTTGAAAAAAATTTGGGGTGATTAGCGGCTCCAATAGAGTTTTGTGTAAGGCTTGTTATTAGGACTTGCAAAATTCAATGTTTTAGCATCCCCCCCCCCCACTTAAGTTACACATTGTCCTCAATGTGTCCCAAAAATACGTTCTTAGGTTGATTGAATGTGTAAAAAGGTGTTTAAAAACAAAGTTTTATGTTACTGGGCGTCTGGACACGGGCCCGTGTTGGTCCAGGAAAGGCCCTGTGCACAGATTGCCAGTATCATATTAAACAGAAGGTTGGGCATGGGGGCATGTTCAGTGAACACGACCCCGTGTCCAGATACCTGAACTGGGCATTTCTACAGAACCACGGGCACGGGGGCGTGTTGGGCTGAGCACGGCCTGGTGCTAAACTTGCTGTAATGAAGGAAAATTGTCGGGAGGCTCTGTTTTTGTGCATGTGGTGGGTTCAAGGTTCCCTTAGTAACCTCCACTATTTCACGTGTTTTCAACCATTACAACATCATCCAAACACCATTTAATACTTAAAAACCATCATTCATTAAAACGACAATTACAAAGGATCCTAAAATAAAGTTAAAAATGAAAAACTAAAAAGTTCCTACGATAGCTAGGTCAAGTAATGCAGGAATTCATTTTAAGGAGTTCTACCCTTATTGTAGGAATGTCAAAAACCCGAAAATAGCTTTCCGGTACTTAAAGATGTTGTAGAACTCAGAACCGAGGGATGTCTTTCAAATGTCATTGAGCCATTCCTCTATCTCCCTAAGGAGGAAGAAGGCAGGCTCATTCTCCACGATATCTTGTAGAGGAGGTGCGACGGCCACCGGGACCCCGTGTAAAATTTCTAGAGGGGGTTCCGGGGGCATGACATACCACTCGACCGGAATAATGACTTCCGGAACAACATTCCACTCCCTTTGTTCGATGATTGGCACCATAGGAGGAGAAGCAAGAATATTCAACCTTTGGTGCAAAAGGTTGACTTCTCGAAGGCACCCCTCTAATCCCACCGCCAAATGATTAATACGGTCAATCAAGGCTTCCTCTACTCCTGTCATTTCATCGATGGCTTCCCTCAAGGCATACACGTAGTTGACTAGGGAGTCTTCCACTGATGATCTTCTTCCTCGTCGGTCATTCCTTGAGTGAGCTGAGGATGTTCCGCTATTCCTGCTTGACATTCTAAGAAAATAGGGTGAAAAACTCAATTTAATGAAACAGTAACTCCGGCCACGGACCCGTGCTCGCTGAGCACGGCCCCGTGGCCACCAATCTGTAGATTTTTAAAACAAGGAATCTTGAAGTTTTAAATTATTTTTCTAGCTTTTGAAACATTTCTGAGCAGAAATAACTTAAAACAGTGTTGTAAAACTTATTTTTGATAAGATTCTTTGATTAAACACCTAACAAGTATCACAAGAAAGCTTGAAAACTTGGAGATTTCAAGCTTTAATGGAGATTTTGAGGAGTTAGTGAAGAAGAAGGCAATAGACAAAAGTAGTAAAGACAAGATGGTTGTTGAGAAACTTCTTTAGAATATACCTTGTAGGGTATATGTGAAGATCCCACCAGATCTTTGTCTTTGGAATGAGTCCAAGTATGCAGGAATCTTACTACATTTATATAAAACGACAGCACGCTGACCACGGCCCCGTGTCGGTTGGACACGGCCCCGTGTCGGTTGGACACGGCCCCGTGGTCAGACAAGAGTCTGACACATTTTGTCTGTATTCTGACTTAAGATCAGACATAAATCTTCAGGTGGGCACATGGGCGTGTTGACCCGGACACGACCCCGTGGCTAGAGGGTTTTATGATGTTTTGTCTTATTTCAGGGAATTTATCCAGATCGGGTGGTTCTTTACTGGATGGACCAACACCGAAGTGCCTGAGGTACCTTAATTGCCCTTGATTTAGACAAGAACGCAAGTGGTTTTCGGAAAGGGTGAATCCTAAGCTAAATATCGGTGGGCGAGACCAACCTTTATTTCCCTTATCTGGGCTCTCGTTAAAGAAGGTATATGTCGAATCGCTCAGGTCTATGTATGCATCGGTGGAGACCGATGGAGAGTCCTTCACGACACAATCGACACAGGGACGACTATCGCTCATGTCCTCACCAGAGTTAGAGGTGCTTTTGGTAGCAACGATGTTGTTATATTCCGAATGCGATCTTAACAATTCTTCTTGATCGTCCGTTATCTTGAGTTGGATTATTTATTTCCATCTCAAGCTGTTTTATTAATTGGAGAATTACTTCTTCCATTTGAAATAATTCTTCGAGAATCATATCATCTAGAGGAGATGATTGAGAGCATTCGAGGGAGAGATAGGGATTGTTTTTACTTTCGCCCATCTTAAGGTTACTGGAAAATGATGGGTCTTTATAGTGGGGAGTGTAATTTAAAAAATAACATTTTAAATATTCATGAGATCCGCCACATATTTGACACCACGCACCATAAGAGGAGCGAAAGTAAAAATGATCAGTATCACTCATGTTTGTGTCAGAAATTACCAACCGTCGGGATCTTACGTATCACACCCTCAAATCCACACGCGGAGTACTATCGCGAGGCATGTGACTAACCAGGATCCAGCCACCAATTATTTTGAACCGTTTAGTTATTATTACAAATAATGGTATAATTAGCGACCAATTTAAATTTTTCAAAACATAGTTTAAGTTTAGCGGAAAGTAAAGTAGAACATATTGTAATTTAAAACCACAAGTTTGTTAGTTATGAACTTACAAACCACGTACTCCAGCCGATTGCAATGTCCGTCCTAAACTGTATCGAGCAACCTGCAAAGCATGCAGTAGGGTGTCAACACAAAGTTGGCGAGTTCACTAGTTGTCCAGTTTTAGTTTTCGAAAAAGTAAGTTGTTTAGATAAAGCATTTATAATCACGTTATGGGGAGCTACCCCATCTGTAAGCTCACTAAACTGGCGATACCGAAACTGTTGACGAAAAGTTATGCCCCGAGTCAATGTCTATCATCATTCACCAAGATGCAAGGTCTACAAGTTCACGCCCGATCCCCTCGGTCACGGTGTGAGGTTGTTAAGCCTAATAGCGCTATCAACTAATAACCCATTCTCCCCCGGCGATTAATCGGTATTGTAAGCAGGGACTTTTCATGATAGAGATTCATTTAGTTTTGCTAGTTGACGTGTGCGCATATACACATATTTTTATAATGAAATTGCACACGAATCGGTTTTAAATTTATAAAAGTGATTATTACTTTAACATCAAAACACACACGAAAGAGGCAAGTGTACCCCGTCACATATGTAGTAAAGTATCGGTAAGAACCAAGTATCGATCCAAGGAAATGGGCGGAGGAATAATACTAGACCTTTGTCATTAAATTAACGGAAGAAAGATAAGTTTTGTGATTTTCTAAAAACTAAAGTAAGCATAAATAAATACTTAATAAAACATAATAGATTTCCAATATGAAAATAGATAAATAGCCTTACTTAATACACAACCAAAGCATGTCAACTAAGTCGGTTTTGGCACTAGAAGCATTTGATCAATTATCCAATTTTGAGACAATTAGTATCCATTTCGGGAATCCTAACATGACAATCATTCAGAAAGTTAAAACGATAAACACACTTTAACCACCTAAAATTGTTCCTTAACGTGCAATTGATGAATGTCTATGAAAATCTCTTAAAAATAAGTTAGTCATCCGTTAGGAGTTTTCTAACCTCACTTAAACAAGGAAAGCGACACCGATAAACACAATGCAACCACCGAGACAAGCATAAACTAGATTAAATCACAACCGAGTTCATTTTACAAATCTTGCACATAAATTCACCAAGATAGCAATTTTGGCCTAAACTACTAACTAAGCTAACAAATCATGGCAAAAATTTATAACGACACCATTTAACCCGTTAAGGTCCTTACGTGACGGCAAGCTTTCTTGATTAACAATAATTACATTTTATTAAACCACTAACCATTTCTAGTATCATGGTGCACACATTTTAACCAAGCTAAACGAGTTAACCAAGTTTAAAGTTTACTAATACAAGATTAATTAAGCTTCATTTTTCAACTATCTTAACTAACCAAATACCAATCATCCAACAAAATTACTTATAATCAAGAAATCAATATCAATAACAAGGTTGCAAACTAATCATCAAAGATTAACATAGAAAATACTTCCAAGTGTTATCACAAACAAAGATTAACATACTAATGGTTATAATCAAGCAAGGGATTCTTGTGTTTTTTCCCAAAGGCTACAATAATACATAAACATTAATCTAAATGCTTGAAAGATTAACAAAATTATGGAAAGATTAGAAAACCAAACCATAAACAAGCACTAGATTAGGAATCCGGATAGTAATCGAGCTAAACGGGACAATGTGGCTTGAATCCGGGTGAAAGCTAACGCCTCTGGAGCCTGAAAATCGCCAGAATTGCTCTCCAAAATTCCAGAGTTTCGAGCAGAATGTTTCTGCAAGTTTTTTATATTTTTTCGGTCTCGCACGGTCGTGCACTTTATCGCACGACTGTTCACTTTATGCATTATTGGGGGTATGGTGCACCATACCGCATGACATCATCAGATCTTGACCAGTCGTCGATGTCGCACGACCGTTCCTTAGACCACACGATCGTGTGTTTCTGGGTTCTTGTTGCACGGACTGTTGCACTGGTGGTGCAGTTTCGGGGTTGGGCTGATCATCGGGTTTGCACGGGAGTTCCACTGGTCGCACGATCGTTCCACTCCGATAAGGCTTGCACTCCAGGTTGCACCCTCGTTCATTGCCGGGCTGGATTGCATTGTCGGATCCGCACGGTCGTTCCAAAGTCCGCACGACCGTTCCACAGGCCAAGGTCAGAATTTCAACAGAATGTTCGCAGCTTTGTCATTTCATCCGGAAGGTCCTCGTTTTCACTATCATCTTATCTGGTTGCTGTTTTAGGCCTGTAAACAAAAGTATACATAATTAAGTATCCGAATGACGGTTTTACGGCCGAAAACGCATAAAATGGGGATAAAATGGGGGACTAACATATGTGTAAATTAGTGAATATCAAATCTCCCCACACTTGAACCTTGCTTGTCCTCAAGCAAGCTAAACTAAAATGCAATAAAAAATAGAATCAAACAAGAACGATAATTTACACACTATTTATTGAAATAACTACAAATGGTTAGCCGGTTTTTCGAAAGACAACATCAAATGAATCAAACAAAACAAGCATATGCAAATATATGGTGATAACCAAAAAGCCGTGACTCACTTTCATTTGACTTAACATGCTAATCTTCACACAACTCACAATGTTCACACACACTCGGTTTTATTTGTGAAACATACATAAAATGTGTATGTGCAAACACTCAATGCCTCGTCAATGAAATGTGTAGTATCATAAGCTTGTCATAAGATCTCGTCTCCACCAACTAACATGCGAAAAAGTGTAAATCAAGAGTTCTTTACGGGGTGTAACGTTAGGCTTAGGCGAAGGGTATGGAAATGGATATTTAAAGTGACGAATTGGTTAAAACTCGTGTTGGTGCATTTGTCTGTTGACTTCATCTTATATCGAGTCTTGGTTACGTTCCAGAACTGAACAAGAATGATGTCATCATATTAAATGATGACATCATAACAATGACATCATCTCTTGCATCACTCTGAAGACCCGAAGACCAAGACTGAAGACTCCGGCTGTATCCAAGGGGGAATTTGTTAGTGCACGATGTCTAAAGCTTACGTCTTAGTCTTAGTCATTCTTGTATAGGGTCTAGGGGTTAAATATGTCAAGTATGTAATGTATAGGGACTGAATTGTAAGTTTTATGTATTAAGGTAGTGCTTCCGCTCGAAATGACACTTTGTCATTTCGAGCTAAATCAGAAGCTTGTGATTCCGCTCGAAATGACAAGGTGTTATTTGGAGCGGAATTAGATCCCCTATATATAGTAGTAGTTGTTTCTCATTTGGCACGAAAACCGAATGTCCAAGTTGTAGCCGAACTGCTGCCGAATTTTTCTGTGAACAATTAATGAGAAACAGTGTTTAAAGTGATATTCTGTCTACTTCTACTCATTTCTCTCTGATTCAAACTGTTTGTTTGTTTCCGCCACTCAAACAGTGGTATTTTGACTCTGATTGACTCACTAGATCGTCAATATCGATCCTACAATTGGTATCAGAGCCAGTTATGAGCTAAAATCCCTGAATCAGAGCATTTTTCTTACACTTTTTGGATTTCTGGATGTTTGAACGGATAAAATGGACTGGGTTTTGAATATTGTGTGTAAAAGTGACTTTTAACAAACCCTTGAAAGTATCAGCTTAAAATTCAACTTAAAAGTGGTAAAAAATGGCTCGAAACCTGATTCCGCTCGAACTAGCATTTGGTTGATTCCGCTCGTATTCTGAGCGAAATCAGGTTTTTGATCTGATAAGTCCTTATTCCGCTCGAAGATTTGGAACGAAATCAGTGTTTTATCCTGAATCTGTGATTCCGCTCGTGTAAACTTTCTGATTCTGCTCCAAAGATCATCTTAGTTTGAATCTTGATTCCGCTCGAGTGAACCTTCTGATTCCGCTCGAGTGAAATTTTCTGATTCCGCTCAAAAGTTCACTAACTTTCTGGAGCGAAATCAGGTTTTTAAATCTGTGAGCATAGTGTGTTAAATTCAGATTTCGCTCAAAAACATTTTCAGCATTAAAAATCATGGTTTGAGGGTTAAAGTCCATTTCATTCGTGATATTTCGTTCGAAGTTCAGTTTGTGTAGAACGTGCATGTCATTAAAGTCTTGGCTTTATCAATGTTCACGAGAATTGATTAAGTGTGCCAGCCCACTAGGTTGAACGACCCAATTAGATTTCGAGATTTTGCATGTGAAACATTTAATATCTTGATCAGAGTTATCGGTCATTGAACTAGCTGTAATCACGTGAATTCGTGAATACATTTATTACATTAAGTCCATCGGCGGCCCATGTGACTTAAGCAATTTCGGTCCAATCAGATTTTTTTTTACTTGAAGTTATCAGTCAAGTGAGTCTTTGGTTTATTCGAGTTTTGAGATATCAATTTAGATAAGTTGTCAGTTTAGTGCTGTATGTGATATCATTCAGATTAGATTGTCATTTGAAATGGTGCACATGATATTTTGGTCCAATCAGTAAGCCCAAGATACTTAATCAAAGTTAGAGGCCCAATCAGGTTTAATAGTGTCAGGTGATTCAAAGTGATTTGTCAAGCATCGAATACTCGCCCGAGCGAATCCCCACTCGATCCGCTGTCGTCTGATTTTTGCCATTAAATCGAATATTCATCTGATTCAGTTGTTTGAAAAAGAGATTGAACTGATCTTAGATTGTGGGTATTTTTGTATCGTTTGAAAATCCGTATTTGAGAATCTTTCAATATCGAAGCATGGGTTCTGAGTTTTATATTGCACAAAACAAGTTTGATAGTTTTACAGGTATCAAGGGAGAGTCTACAAATGAATTGATCGATAGGTATGTCGAGTTGCATTTAGAGATGAGGCGTTTGAACATTACCAAAATGGATGAGACGTGGGTTGACACGTTGGCAAATGCTTTACCAAATGATGTGTGGGGAACGCATTTGTTAGCTTGGAAAAAGAGCGGTGAATATTATGTCTTCAATTTGAGTGCGTTCGTCGAGAAGATTCAAGCTCAAGAACTTGAACTCCAAAAGATTAGAAAAATGAAGTCTGTTGATGAAAAATTCGAACCTGAGAAAAATGTTCAAGTGGTAGAGGAGCAGGTTAAAGAAATTTCAGCTATCAAGGTTGAGAAGAAAGTTGAAGCTGAAATGATGTCCGAGAAGTGCTTAAACTGTGAAAAATCTGAATCAAACAGTGCCAAAATCTTGAAGAATGTAGAGAGTTTGACATTGGAAATCAATAATTTGAAAGATGAGAAGAAATCTGATGATGAACAAATTCTTGAACTGCAGGAAAATTATGAGAAATTGAAATCTTAAAATGTCAAACTGTTAAGTGATTTGGACAGTTTGACATTGGAAAACAAAATTTTGAAAGAAAAAGAAAAAGATTTTGAAAATGAAAAATGAAAAATTGAAAAAGATTTTCAAAGTCAAATGAATATTTTAGAAGATGAAAAATCTGTTATTTTTAAAAATAATCTTGAAAAACAGATTGAAATAAATTCTCATATTCAGAAAATCATTCGGCTTGAAAATGAAGCTGAAATTGCTCGGAATAAAATTGATGAGCTTGAAAAGAAATTGAAAGGTTTTGAGACTTCGTCATCAGTACCAGATTATATCTGTCCAAAACCGATCAATTCTGTTCCAATAAGTGACAATGTCACAAATTATGACAAAGTCATAATTAAAGATTGTGATGATAAAAAAGAGAAAAAGAAAATATTTTTGGAATTAAAAGAAAAGTTTCAAGAAACTGTTTTACATTCTACTGAAAAAGGTGAATGCTCAACGCAAAAACCTGTAAAGAAGAATGTGGAACAAAAAAAAATGTTAAAAAGCCGAAAAATCTTCAAAATTACAATAAAAGCTCATCAGTTCAGTCATCCAATCAGTATAAAAAATCACAAAAAGTTGAAAATCAAAACTCACAAAAAGTTGGTAATAAGTGATGCAGGTGTGACCACAGTGCTCAAGCGTCAAATCAAGCTTATAGGAGAAGTCATGAGTACTCCAAATCAAATCAGTGTTATGATTTGAGTGTTTGGTTTGAAAGTGGAGATTGGTACGATAACATGGTGTGTTACAACTGTGGTTTTCAAGGACACATTGCTGTTAACTGCCATAGACAGAGATTTGAGACAAGAAGATGTTATGAATGCCAAATCAAAGGTCATATTGCAAGAGATTGCCCAATGAGATCAATGGGAAGATCGAGGGCTGAATCTCAGAAAAAGATGAAGAAATCAGTCAAGGTAGAAGAAAAGCCCAAAGAACAGAAGGTGAAAGAACAGAAAGTGAAGCTTTCACAAGGGCAGAAAGATCGATTGAGAAAGAAAAGGAAGAAAGCACGAGAGTATCTCGAAAGGATTTTGTCCTCGGATACAACAAGAAAATCAGATAAAAGTTCTGATAAATCGTCTTGCTCTACAAAGAATGAAAAATCAAGCAAAACGAATTCATCAGATACAAATCTGAGGACAGAATGGTGTGTGAAGAAAGAAAAAGTTCCTGGCGATGAATTTGTTTCTTCGGAAACAAAGGAGCCACGTGTTGGCAATAAATCTGACTCGTCAAAGTCAGAAGAGCCACCAGTTGAGCAAAAAGGAGAAAATTCAGTTCCGCCAATGGATGATATCAACTTTCCACCATTGCGAGCTGAAAATTTTAAACAAAAAGTTGAGATTTCAAATCAATTTTTTTCTAAAAAGAAAGATTTTGATGTTGAAAAAGCCTTTAACCCAAATGTTGTAAACATTTTTGGAAAAATGGGCGAGGGTAAGGTAAAAGGGGTTAAAGAATTTTATGAATTAAAAAGGTATGTTCAAAACACCCAAGGACAGTCAGGCTTGGGTGAATCTCTTTAACTGAAAAAACCTGATTTGCCGGAACTCCCAGGTTGGTAATTGGGGAGTAGGAATCGGCATCTTTCTTGAAAAATATCACAGATGTGAAGGATGGTTGTTATGTGATATTTCGACTTACAAGTGGTTAATCAAGGACATTAAGTTGTACTTGATTTAACTATCTTACAAGTGGTGTGATTATTGGAAAATGTTTTTGTGATAAACCTACAAGTGGTTAAAAACAGTGTGATGAATTAAACCCCATGTTTGTGAAATGGCAATCAAAACTAATTTTCCGGAAAAACCATTTTGATTAAAACAAACTTAAGTGTTTTGAAATCACAATGGGAAAATAGTTTGTTGTCAGGGGGAGTTCTGATTGTTTAAGCCAAGTGGATGGCGAATTGAGGCAATTCTCATCAGTTTGTCATTTTATTTGTACAGTCTATTGTTTTCAAATTTTCCCGGAAAATCAAAATTGAAACATATTTTGATTTTAGGGGGAGTAAGAAATTTTTTTTAGAAATTTTGAAAATTTGAATAATCCAAAAACATGATAAAATCTAAAAGTCAAAAACATTGAAAAATTCAAAAAGAGTTTTGTGTAAAAAGAGGAAATGATAGTAAATCAGTGGACTATCAGTGCACGCTAGAGAAATGTAAAGTTTTATAAAGTTTTAAACAGTCTCACTAGGGATGTGTCGATAGGCTCAGCTAAGACAAGTAGTTTTGCGAAAATGATACAAACATAAAGCAAAAAGCCTAAGTCTGGTGGGAAACACGGTCGAACGCATAGTACTTAGTTTTGTCCTTCTTGACTGTGTGCCTGCTCGGTAATCACTGACTGTCTTAGGACATAAAACCGGTTAAGTTTGTGAGCTTTCACAACTTTGCTGAAAAGTCACTGTGATTCTGTATTTTCATTTTGCAAAGATTTAAAGTTGTTTTATTTCTTTATTTTGTTTAAGCATTGGACATCCTCTGCGTATACGTGAGTATCGACCTGGATGTTATTGCCTAAACGTTCTGCTTTATTTTCTTTGGTGTTTCGTTTAAGCTTTGGATCACCTCTGCGTATACGGGAGTATCAACCTGGTGGTTAAAGCCTAAACAACTTCAACTTGTTTTTATTTCTTATTTTGTTTAAACATTGGACTTTCTCTGCGTATACGGAAGTATCGACCTGATTGTTAATGTTTAAACATTCTGCTTTATTTTTACACAAATCACAGTTGATGAAAGTTTAAAGGCATTACGTGAGTCAGTGTATTGCATGATGAGGGGATATGCTAAGATCGTGGGTCACATAAGATTTTAGTGCTATCTAAATATACCTTAATCGTATCAGTAAGCATTACGAACATCCTAGAAGAGTTTAAGTGGACCACAATATCGATGATCTAGGGTGAATTGTTTAAAATCTTTAAGTGGTAATGTTTTGATCAACGGTGCAACTGATGTGTCTCAATAAACTGATATGATCCTCTAACGCATACTCACAAAAATATTCTTTGTAAATATTTCTTTACTGCTTTTCAATAAAAAAAAATCCAAAAAGATTTTATGTGAATATTTCTTTACTTCTTTTCAATAAACAAAAATACAAAAAGATTTTATGTGTGTTTTAGCATAAAATTTTGAAAGATCAAAAAGATTTTACTTCATCTTATTTTCGACGACTGATGTTGAAGAGTTGATTTTCAAAATTCTGAGTGTTAAACATGATGAACCACATTGGGTTGGGGAGTTTGTTTAAATGAGAAATGATTTTTGAAATGTCTAAAGGTACCATTAATTTGAAACCAATTTAATCATTTTAAATACAAGTGGTAAGCATAAAGTCAAATTTTTACTGTTGGTTAGAGTATATGCAGATATGCAGCTAGTGAATTCCAGACTGCGATCCCAGCTTGTCGAAAGGGGGAGTATGTAGACGTAAAAGCCAGGTTCCTGATCTTGTTGCTACGGAGAGCCAGGAGATGGTCCTGAATCTATGAAAGCTGCTAATGCTGAGAAGATAGAGAGTGCTATATCAGATTACGATCCCGGAACAACTTAAGGGGGAGTCTGTTAGCAATAGGGTGATTGAAGAAAGAGTGTGAAGACTGATTAAGACTGAATTTTTGACTTACTAACTTCTCGTACTAAAGACTCCGTCAACATCCAAGGGGGGAGACTGTTGGTGCATTTGTCTGTTGACTTCGTCTTATATCGAGTCTTGGTTACGTTCCAGAACTGAACAAGAATGATGTCATCATATTAAATGATGACATCATAACAATGACATCATCTCTTGCATCACTCTGAAGACCCGAAGACCAAGACTGAAGACTCCGGCTGTATCCAAGGGGGAATTTGTTAGTGCACGATGTCTAAAGCTTACGTCTTAGTCTTAGTCATTCTTGTATAGGGTCTAGGGGTTAAATATGTCAAGTATGTAATGTATAGGGACTGAATTGTAAGTTTTATGTATTAAGGTAGTGATTCCGCTCGAAATGACACTTTGTCATTTCGAGCTAAATCAGAAGCTTGTGATTCCGCTCGAAATGACAAGGTGTCATTTGGAGCGGAATTAGATCCCCTATATATAGTAGTAGTTGTTTCTCATTTGGCACGAAAACCGAATGTCCAAGTTGTAGCCGAACTGCTGCCGAATTTTTCTGTGAACAATTAATGAGAAACAGTGTTTAAAGTGATATTCTGTCTACTTCTACTCATTTCTCTCTGATTCAAACTGTTTGTTTGTTTCCGCCACTCAAACAGTGGTATTTTAACTCTGATTGACTCACTAGATCGTCAATATCGATCCTACAACTCGGTAGTTACGTTTAACAAGCGCAGTACAACAAAACTATACATACAAACGCCTTAAAAAGGCGACTTATGCAACAACGAGCTCATAAACAAGATTTCATCGTTTTACCATTCAAAATTGCTCGAATTTTGTCTACTTCACGCTATTTTATGGTGTTTTATTTTATGGTTTTTTTTAACATACTAATGGATTTATACAATGAAAAATAACTATAACAAGCGCTAGTTAAACGATTATTTTGACCGAGTTTCAACACTAAAAGATTTAAAACATAAAAAGGCTAAATTTGGCTAAGTGGGCGATTATGTTGGGTAGACAAAGGTAAACGGGAAGGCTCGACATGGTTAATCCTAAAGGGTAATGTAAGGTTTACGGGAAACACAACACAAAGAACAAGGTTAACAACAAAGGGGTAATCTAAGTGCGTCTATCACTTCTACACAATTCCGCAAGTTCATGGTCTTAACAAGCATACTAGTGACAAGTTCTAAATTACACATGACATCTGGCTCACTCCTATCCAAAATGAACAAATATATAACAATTTCAAGGCTCAATATCCTCACGTAACGGAAGGAATGGATAAAAGTGTGAAAACTATCATGCAAGTCTTTCTTTGTTTGTCATGCTTTCCGGTTTTCTTTTTCAAAATTTATTTTGCTTGTCGAGTTTTTATCAAGTCCGAAGCTTTCTAAAACACAACCAACCGGTTTATTTACTAAAATATATACAAAATACAGATATTTTTGAATGATTTTTCTGATTTTTTTTAGGACAAACAAAGTTTAACAAGTTAAACCCCTCCCCACACTTGAACTTCGCATTGTCCCCAATGCGAAACCCGAAAATAGAGATAAACCAGATAAAGGAGAATAATACTCCCCTGAAGATGATGTTGATGCCACGAGACTTCCAAGCTGTATCTGTCATGTGCTCCGGTCAAAGACTTGATAGCCAAATTCTCTGCAAGTATGTCACAAGGTACAGTAAAACAGAACAGAAATAAAATAAACACAAATAAACCATAATGTACATAAATAGAAGTACTAAAATCCAAACAAAGACATGACAAGTAAAGCAAAGTGTCTGAAAATAAAGAGTACATAACCGGGGGTGTTTTAAAATAACAACCAAAAAACAAAGTACTGAAATAATAAAAACCACCAATGATTAACTCCACCGTCTCCTAGTCATCGTCACCAGCATCATCTCTCGTGTTGGATGGGCCTGCATCTCCATAACCAGGTGGGTTCCCGTATGGGAACTTTGGGGGATTTCCGAAGTAGTTCGGGTAGGTGTTATGAAGTTCCCCAAAAAGGTATGAAAATCCATCATGCAGCTCCCGGCGCATGAAATCCTGGTTCGCCCTGATCTGTTGGAACTGCTGCTCTTGGTTAACCTGCATTTGTTGGAACTGCTGGTAAAACTCAGGGTAAGAGAGAATGCCCTCGGGCCATTCTTGGTGGTGGTATCCATGATGCTGCGATGAATGTGGTGGTGTAGTGCTCCTGAGCGTCGTGAAGAGTCTTGCTCGCATAATAGATTGGGTAAACGTGCTTTTCCTTCTTCTGTCCCAAAACGGCCCCTATAGCATAATCGCTCGCGTCGCACATAATTTCGAATGGCAAACTCCAGTCAGGTGCAACCAAAATAGGGGCATCAATCAACTTTTGCTTGAGAAGGTAAAAACCCCTCAAGCAATCATCTCCAAATATGAACGGAGCATCTTTCTCCAACAAACGGGTCATGGGCCTAGCGATTTTTGAGAAATCCTTGATGAATCGCCTATAGAATCCCGCATGACCAAGAAAGCTCTGTATCGCTCTCACAGAGGTGGGAGGCGGAAGTCGTGAAATAACATCAACTTTAGCTGGATCGACCTCCATACCAGCATGAGAAATCTTATGTCCCAGAACTATGCCCTCTTTCACCATAAAGTGGCATTTCTCCCAGTTTAGGACCAAATTCGTCTCTTCACACCTCTTCAACATCCTTTTCAAATTTTCCAAACAATGATCGAAGGAATCCCCAAACACCGAAAAGTCATCCATGAAAACCTCCATAGAATCCTCGATCATATCATGAAAAATTGCAACCATGCATCTCTGAAAGGTCGCCGGTGCATTACACAACCCAAAAGGCATCCGTCGGTAGGCGAAGGTACCGAAAGGGCAGGTAAAGGTAGTCTTCTCCTGATCCTCAGGAGCTATAGGAATTTGGAAGTACCCAGAGAATGTTGGTGCATTCATCTGTCGTCTTCGTTTTTTATTGAGTCTCGAGTTCGTGGCGGTTTTGATCAAGCGTGACATCATCAAAAATGTCATCATGTGACATCAATGATGACATCACAACATTTTAGATAATGATATTTAGTTCTCGAAAGTCAATACATCACAAGAAGACAAATTAGAATGCATGTGCACGTGAAATTGATGTTAGTAGCTGAGTTCGCTCATAATTGCATGTATAGGTGATTCCGCCCGGAATCATAAAAGTTGATTCCGCTCCTATTGTAACCGTGTCATTTCGGACGAAATTAGACTAGTATATATAGGTGTCTCATGAGCGAAATCATAATCCAGTCCTTGTATTCTATACCGAAGTGCTGCCGGTGTGAAGATCGATTGTAAACAACGTTTATTCAATACAATCAGTGATTTAATTGAATTACTAGTTGTTTCTACGTCAGATACTTGTTTTCCGCACCTGTATCTGATGAAAACTCCTCTGAAAAGACTCGTTCAGGTCCGTATACGATCCTACAATTGGTATCAGAGCCAGTCATGAGCAAATATACCTGAATCAAAGCATTTTTCTACACAAAATCTGATTTCTGGACTTTTACACGGACAAAATGGACTGAATTTTGGGCAGTGTGTGTAAAACTGAGTTTTAATAAACCCTTGAGAATATCAGCTTAAAATTCGGAGTAAAACCTGTAAAAATGACCTGAAAACCTGGTTTAGCTTGAATGAACAGTTGGCCTTAGCTTGAAAATTTTCAGGTTTAGCTTGAATTTTGTTGAGGTTTCGCTTGAATCACAAGCTTTAGCTTGAAAATTTCAGGTTTAGCTTGAATTTTGCTGAGGTTTCGCTTGAATCACAAGCTTTAGCTTGAAAATTTCAGGTATTATTATTTTACGAGGTGAACCAGTTCGTTTGAAAGCTTGTTTGAGAAATTCTTCGATATTGAATCATGGGTGACGTTTTTTACAACGCGTTTGCTACTCCGACTAATCCAGCTTCTATTGCTCAGAATATGAACTTAGAAAATGAGACCGGAACATTAAAAAAGCCCCCGAAACTGATGAGTATAGAAGAGTGCTATGGGTGGAAAGACAGATTCGAAAACTGGGTTCAGGCAAACCATCTTAGGTCATGGGAGTGCATTCTGAAGAAATATGTTTTGCCACGTACCGAGTTACAAGTTGTGAAAACAATTTCTGAGTTTAGTGATCAAGAACGAGAAATGTATAGAGCTGAAAAGATGATGATCAGCTTACTTCAGCAAGCTATCAAAGAAGACATTTTCATACTGCATCAGCACGACAAAACTTCAAAGTCAATCTGGGATGCTCTACGTGTTAAGTTTGAGGGTAGTGAGAACATGATTAAGAGCAAGAAGGCGTTGCTCAAGAAAGAGTTTGATCTGTTCAGTAGTTTACCGGGAGAAGATTAGAAGAAGCTGATTGAACGTTGTTGCCACTTAGTGCGATCTATGTCGATGATTGGTATAACCAAAGATCCTGATGAGTGGGTAGACAAATTAGCTGATGCATTACCGCAGAAAGAGTGGGGAACTTATTTGATGATTCTGAAAAATACCAGTGTTTATGATGGGTTGACGATTTCACAGTTTATTGAGAAAATCGAAAGTCAAGATCTGGAACAGCAAAAGATCGCAAGGATGAACAGTCCAAGTGGTCAACAGGATGTGAAAATGTACTACAAAGGTAGTGTTCAGGAAGCAGAAAGAAGCCCAAAAATTCAAACTGCGTTCAGTGCTGGGGATTCAACAGAAAAGGTTGATCAAAGTTCCAAAAGCAGTAGTGGATTTTCTTCATTTCCGAGTGTCAATCCGAAAGAGACTACATCAAGTTTCCATTCTCAGAGCACAAAGACAGGAAATGGTTATGTGATCCAGTGCAATATCGCTTTGAATCTTCCTGAAGGTCAAAGTTTTTCTGAAGAGGTTGCGAAAGATCACATGGCGTTGCTTGGTTTCGTGCTACTATCTTATGAAGGTTTGGTCGCAGGGCGGATCGGGAATCCTATGCTCACAAAGGAGGATTACGATCAGATAGACGCCGAAGAGATGGAACTGATGGACATCAAATGGTGTCTAGCTAGCGTGCTTAGACGTGCTGAAAAGTTCAAGCTGATTACCGGGAGAAATGACTTTCTTGATGCACACGTTTCTACTTTAGGTTTTGATAAATCTAAAGTTACTTGTTTTCGATGCAGGGAGAAAGGCCATTTCAAACGGGAATGCAAGAACATGGAAGCTAGTGGAACTCAGAATCCGTTTGGAAAAGGCGATTACTACCGAAAAGCCATTTACAGCAAGTTGGTCAACAACAAGAACCACAGGTGGCTCATGGTAGAAGAATCGAGGATTCAAAAAGAGCGTGCGTGGTGGATTTTAACTGGAACAATTATATATATCTCCTGATAGCAAAGCATGCATAGTCGATCAAGATGATGAGAGGCTACCTGAAGGCTTCAGCTGGGATATGTTTGTAGATGAAAAAGGAGATTTTAAAGCATTCATTGCTAAGATTGTGAAAGAACCAGATATGTTTACCATATGGATGAAGTCTATTGGTGAAACTGTGAAGAATGTGGAGAAAGAGTCTATTGCATCTGAAGAAAGCTCACAAAGCTCAGATGACAGTTCAGAAAAAGAGATTGTTTTTGATCAAACACCATCTGATTCTGGTTTATCGGATGATAATTCTGAAAAATCTGTACAGTTTGATCAGTCAATAACTAATGACAGCAACAGTGATGATGAGGAAGAAAAACATATTAACATTGCTAAATCTCATCTATCTCCTGAAAGTTTTCATTTCTATTTTGCAGATCGCATGGAGAAGCTGAAAGAAAAACAAGCTGCAAAAGAACAAAAGGAAATGAAGACTGAAAGTGTTGCTGAGAAGATTGCTGAACCAGAAAAGGTGACTAAAGATAAGAAAGTGGTTGAAGTTGAGAAAATTATTGAAGTTGAAAAGATTGTTGAAGTTATCAAGCCGTGCTTGAAGTGTTTGGAGACTTGCAAAGAATGTGCAGCAAAAGATGAGAAAATGGTAGAGTTTGAGAAGTTGAAGGAACAATTACTATTCAATCTTAACTACATGAAAGAATCATACGATGTATTGAACAGAACAGTAACTGGTCTTCAAAATACAAACTCTGAAAGAGAAAATGCTTTGACGATGATGAATGCAACATTGATGACGAAGCAGAAAGCTATTAACTTTTACATCGAAGAAAGTGCAAAGTGGAAGCAAGAGTTGGAAACTGAAAAGATTGAAAATGAGAGAATCAGACGATTATTGCAGAGTTATTCTAGTTCTGATTATCTTATTGATAGAATTTATCTGACTGTTGCAGGTATGGAAGCTTTTCAAGATGAGAAGGCAAAGGAAAAGAAGGATACTGGTAAGAAACCAAGTGTTCACTATAACAAGTGTCCGCCTCCAATCTGGGAAAGGTATTCTCCCAGAAAACCAAATGAGGAGCAAGTCGAAAAAGCAGTCAATATAAAGTTAAAAACCGATACAACTGATGAATTACCAGAAAACATTGACGTGGTTTTTACATCGTCTGACACTAATCATGAGTCCGAGTTAATAAAAAAGGTGGTCGATCAGGTGTTGGATACAGATGAGGAGTCTGAGTCAAAGTCTGGGTCTGGAGGTTCAAGTTCGTCGGTCAACAGTCCAAAGTCATCGGTCAAACGGGCATACAGTAAAGAGTTTTTGTTATCAAAATCTAATTTGGATGATGAAACATTTGAAGTAGCATACACTTTAAATGATTCTGACAAATTATACTCTGACAAAGAGTTTCCAATAAGAAGTGTTAGATTTGAAATGATCAAAAAGGTTTTCAAAATGACAGAAATTAAGATTTCAGAAATAAAAGATTTAAATCTTACTGGAAAACCTAAAAAATACACTTCAAGAGTGCAACAACGATTAAACAAGAAAAAGGGTTACAATTCTGGTTCTGGTTTTCAAAAGAAACCAAACCATAATGGTAGCTACAAAAAGAAAGGTTTAGGTTTTATTCCACCAGAAAATTATAAAAATGAGAAAAATTCTAAAACAAAAACAGAATTTGTTTCAGGAGGAAGTGCAGAAGAAGAACAGAAGAAACCTTTCTGGAGACAATCAAACCAGGAGTTTCTGGCTGAGAAGAAAAGGAATGGAACTGGAGTGTTTCATCCAAAAGAGACTCGAACCTGTTTCAAATGCAATGAAGCTGGTCACATTGCATGGAATTGTTCGAAGAATATCAAGACAAAACAGGGAGTTTCTGAAAAACTCAAAGAGAAGGTTGTCAATGTTGAACCACCAACTGAAAACTTCAAAATTTTTGAAAATTCGATTTATGAAGTTGGTGAGTGTTCGAAGAAAAATTTTTACAAAAGGAAAGCCAAGGATAACCAAATGTGGGTTGTTAAGAAAGGTGATGTAAAAATTGGCGATGAATCTGGTTCCACAAAGCCAGAAGAGCCACAAGGTAAGGAAAAAGAGGTAAATTATGTATCTTCAGTGAATGATGATGATTTTCCATCACTGAAGTTTGAAGAAATTAAACGAAAAGTTGGTAAGGTTGAGATCTCAGATCAGTTTTATTCTGAGAAAACTGAGTTTGATGTCGAGAAAGCATTCAACGGGAATGTTAAGAAAATTTTAGGGAAAATGCTTGATGGGAAAGTAAAAGGGGTTAAAGAGTTCTATGCAACTAAAAAGGCTACCTATAACCCTACTGAGCAAGAATTGAAAACCCTCAAGTCTGAAAAGACTTGGGTGGAAATTCTTTTTCCTTGAAGTCTTAGAACTTTGCCGGAGATCCCAAGTTTGTAATCGTGGATCAGGAATCGGCATCTTTCTTGAAAATTGATGATTGTGAATGAATCTTATAAAGTTTAAATTTTTACAGGTTAAGTGTGACTTGCCGGAGCTTCCAGGTTGGTAAGTGTGAAGCAGGAATCGGCATCTTGATTGGTAAAATGGTTTGTGTAGATGTTT
Source organism: Helianthus tuberosus (assembly GCA_030545235.1). Lineage (NCBI taxonomy): Eukaryota > Viridiplantae > Streptophyta > Magnoliopsida > Asterales > Asteraceae > Helianthus > Helianthus tuberosus. The sequence goes on from JARYGA010056066.1 coordinate 118,219, forward strand.
TATTCCTACATATGATTATATGATTTGGATATTTTTACAAGTGGTAAGAGATTGGATCTTACAAAGTGATTCGTCAAGGTCATTAATTTGAACTTGATGTAATCCTCATATATGTAATTGAATGAACAAGATGATGAACCCGACCCTACAAGTGGATAAAACAAAACCTATTTTCAGGAAAAATCATTTTGATTAAAACAAACTTAAGTGTTTTGAAATCATAATGAGAAAATGGTTTGTTGAAAGGGGGAGTTCTGATTGTTTATGCCTAGTGGATGGCGAATTGATGCGATTTAATATCGGTTGTCAAGTTTATTGTACAGTTTATTTTCAAATTTCCTGAAATGTGTTTGCATTTTAGGGGGAGTAAGAAATTTTAGAAAATCCAAAAACATTAGAAAATTTAAAAAAGACAAAAACATGATAAAATCAAAAATGAGTTTTGGTGTCAAAGAAGAGGAAATGATAGTACATCAGTAGACAGTCACAGTATGCTAAAGAAATGTAATGTTTAAATAGCGTTAAACAGTCTCACTGATGATATGCCGATAGGTTTTCATACATTTAGTAAACTTTTTTGGGATATAAATTTAAATTCAAACTTGCTTATTTTGTGGGGAACACTACTTGGATATATAGATAACCCCTGAAATCTCGTTTGAAATGTCCCTCTTTCTGAGATACTAGGTCTTTATGCTTAGTGATATCTGGGGTATTATCCCAGGACTTCTGATTTTGCGGAAGCAATGGCCTAGTCCTCGGAGAATACTTTCTACTTGCTTGAAAAATAGCGCCGCCCTCAGCAAATTGATGAAACAATAAAATTGATAGTCATTGCTGTTGTAACAAAAGATCCTCTAAAGGGGACCCACCAAAAGTCGAAGCCGTCATCTCACTGCATATACGGAAGTATCGACCTGAGCTCTCACGGCCCTCGCAATTTAACCCTTTACAGATATCATCTGTGGTATACTCACCTGTAAGACTGAATATTGGGATCTGGATACGGGAGTATATTCAAGAGGTGGGACACATGAATGAGTTTAAGTCATTAAAACATCTAACTCATATCCTGAATCAGTTGAAATTTGTGTGAGAATTTAAGTGGATCAGTATATCGGCAATCTAAGTGAATTGTTTAATTCTTAATGTGTAACTAAGCTCAACGGTACTTGTGACTTGTCAAAATCTGATATGATCCTCTTACACAAACTCACAAAAATTATTGTCTGTAAATATTTCTTTACTGCTTTTCTTTAAACAAAAAATCCAAAAAGATTTTAGTGTGTTTTCGCATCAATTTATGAAAAAATCCAAAAAGATTTTCGACAACTGATGTTGGAGAGCTGATATTCAAAATCCCAAGTGCTAAACATGATGAATGATATTGGATTGGGAAAGTTTATTTGAGTTGAGAAAGGTTTTTGAAATGGATAAATGGATCATTAATTTGAAACCAATTTAATCATTTTAAATTCAAGTGGTAAGCATAAAGTTTATCTTACTGTTGGTTAGAGTATATGCAGGTATGGAGCTAGTTAATTCCAGACTGCTATCCCAGTTTGTCGAAAGGGGGAGTCTGTAGACGTAAAAGCAAGGTTCCTGATCTTGTTGCTACGGAGAGTCAGGAGATGGTCCTGAATCTGTGAAAGCTGCTAATGCTGAGGAAAAGAAGAGAGTCGACGAGAATGAGAAGCTTAGGAAAGCGTTACTGAAGAAGCCTAAGCCTCGTGAAGAGAAGTTCAAGTCCCTGTGAAGACCTAAAGACCAAGACTGAAAACTCCGGCTGTATCCAAGGGGGAGTTTGTTAGTGCATGATGTCTAAAGCCTTTGTTTTAAGTCTAGGGTCTAAATATGTCATGATTGTATAGTACAGGGGTCAAATTGTAAGTCTAAGTTTATGTTGAAGGGGTTTAGCTTGAAGGTGGTACATGTCAAGTTCAAGCTAAACCTGATGATTAGGGTTAGCTTGAGACTGGTTCAAGCTAAACCCAGGGCCTATAAATAGGTGCTAGTTGTTTTTCATTTGTAACATTCCCATAGTTCTGGTGCCGAACTGCTGCTGGATTTTCAAGTCAATATATGAATGAGAAACAGTGTTTAAAGTGATATTCTTCTGTTTTCTACTCCATTCTCTTTGATTAAACCTGTTTGTGTGATTCCGCCACATAAACAATGGTATTTGACCCGTCCAAGAAACAGTAATACAACTTCCTCGACAAACGTTCCAACATTTGATCGATGAATGGAAGCAGGAAGTGATCCTTACGAGTAGCATCGTTGAGTTTGCGGTAATCAATGCAAACTCGCCACCCAGTGACGGTACGGGTAGGAATTAGCTCATTCCTATCATTTGAGACTACATTAATACCACCTTTCTTAGGTACAACCTGCACTGGACTCACCCACACAGAGTCAGATATAGGATAAATCATCCCGGCATCCAACAACTTAATCACTTCTTTCTTAACCACGTCTTGCATATTTGGGTTTAGACGCCTTTGATGCTGTGCACAAGGTTTGTACTCGTCTTCCATCAGAATCTTGTGAGTACAAAAAGAAGGATTGATGCCTTTGATATCCATGATTTTCCATGCAATGGCTCTCTTATGAAGTCTAAGAACCTCGAGAAGCTGATTCTTCTCATCCTTTTCCAACAATGCCGAAATAATGACCGTTAAGTGACGCTCCTCGTCCAGAAATGCATACTCGAGATGTGGTGGGAGTTCTTTCAACTCCAAAGATGGTGGATCTTCAATAGAAGGCTTTGCTTTCTCTTCTTCTACATGGCCAATTTCTAGAAATCTCTCCGGACTCTGGGAACCATCGTCACCAATCTGATAGACTGGCTGCTCGAAATCGTGGCCCTCCTGCGTAATGCCAATCAGGTCCCCACACGACAGACGTGTGTCCGAATCAATCTCGTCAACAGTGCCTTGAAAATGAGAGCACACACATGCATCGACAACGTGGACATAGTAAAGCATGTCATCGTGACTTTGCGGATGCTGCATTGATCTTTTAATATCAAATGTCACGTGCTCGTTATTTACTCGGAGCGTGATTTGGCCAGCTGCCACATCAATAATCGTCCTTGCAGTATTGAGGAATGGGCGTCCAAGTATCAAAGGTACTCTTGAATCCTCGTCCATGTCAAGAATAACAAAATCCACGGGGAAAACAAATTTATCGATTTTAACAAGCATGTTTTCAACAAATCCATGCGGATACTTGATTGAACGGTCTGCCAACCGAATGCTCATCCTAGTGGGTGACGTATCACCCAGATCTAGTTTAGTAAAAACCTTATATGGCATAAGGTTGATACTCGCTCCCAAATCAGCCAATGCATGGCTAACAGACATGTTTCCAATCAAACAAGGAAGCGTAAAACTACTTGGATCTCCCATTTTCATGGGCAGACGGTTTTGTAGAACGGCAGAACAAGTTTCATTCATCACCACACATGAAATATCCTCAAGCTTCTGTTTATTCGAGAGGATGTCCTTAAGGAATTTCGCATACTTTGGCATCTGGGCCAAGGCTTCAACAAACGGTATATTAATGTGTAGTTGCTTAAACAACTCAAGGAACTTACCGTATTATTCTTCGTGTTTCTGCTTCTTCAGCCTGCCTGGATAGGGTATTGGTGGAGTGTAATCTTTGACCGGCTCCTGGACTTGTGCTGTACTTGTTGGGCGTAGCCTGGCTTGCACCTCGTCCGGTGTGTCAGTCGGGACCGCTTCAGTGATCGGTGATGAGTCCGATATGACGGGTCCGATAGTCTTTCCACTCCTGGTCATGATCGCATTCACATGCCCGCCCGGGTTTGGCTCTGTATTACCCGGAAGACCACTTGGGGGCCTTTTAGACATCATTTGCGCCAGCTGACCAACCTGATTCTCGATATTCTGAATCGAGGCCTTGTGACTCCTCATTTCTCCCTCATGAGAAAGAAAACGATCCTCGCTCTGTTGGTAGCATTTTTCAGCCAGCTGATTCGCACTCGAGGAGCTAGTAAGAAGCTGAGCCATCATATCCTCAAGCTTGGAACTAGACTGAGGGGCCTGCTGCTGGGAACTACTCCCAGTGCCCTGATTCTGATATGAATATGGACGCTGCTGGTAAGGTTGGTTGTACGACTGGAACTGCTGACCTTGACCCTGGTGTGGCGCTGGAGCGCGCTGAGTAAATCCCAATGGGTTTTGGTTACCCGTATTAGCTCGCCACCCAAAATTTGGGTGATTTCTCCATCCGGGGTTATAAGTGTTGCTGTACGGGTTGTTCAGCGGCCTCACTTGATTACTCACAAAATCCACTTCTTCGTGGCCCTCATACACGACTCCCTGAAAACACGCACCAGGCTCGTGTGACACTCCACACTGGTCACATCCCGAGCCAGCCTGCGCAACCATCTGGGACCTCTCGAATTTCGATTCAAGAGCCGTGATTTGTGCAGTAATGGCCGTATAGTCGTCTACAGCTGAATTCCTGCACGAGGTGTTGATGATGATGTAGCCCGGCCTCTATCTCCTTCGCGACGTGAGCTGGATTTCAATGCAGCTTTTTCAATGATATCATAAGCCTCATTCGGCGTCTTCATTCCCAAATCGCCTCCTGAATTCATGTCTAATCACTCCTGCGTATTGTAGCTAAGCCCTTGATAGAACGTCAAGACCAGCTGTCTCTTGGAGAAACCATGATATGGAACATCAAGTAACAGATCCTTAAATCTCTCCCAAGCTGCGTGCAACAACTCTCCCTCGTCTTGGCGAAAGGTCACAGCCCGGTTTCTTAACTTGGTTGTCTTCTCAGGCGGAAAGTATTTTTGCATAAACAGCTCCGCGAGCTCATTCCAGGTCCTGATGGACCCAGCTGGAAGTGACATAAGCCAAGCTCTGGCTTTGTCACGCAACGAGAAAGGAAACAACCTCAACCTAACAGCATCCTCCGAAACATCTCGAATCTTGAACGTGGAACAAACTTCGAGAAAAGCCGCTATACTCGGCTCCAGGCCTGTCCGTCCGGGCTGATTTGATTCATTCAAAGGTCGCTCGTCGTCCGCCATGATTGCGTTTCCTGCTGCCCCTGAGCCCTCGGCTTCAGCGGGTACCACCTGCTCCTGCTCACCAGATGCGAGCAGTAGCCTAACCGCACGAGATCTTGCGCGAATACGTCACCTCAGATCACGCTCGGGTTCGTCTGACGGCTCAATAGGATAGGGAGCGGGTGTTGATAACATCAACCTGCAAATGAAAAATTGACACAATGAATATTTTATTAATATAATAAGGTTGTTTTTTTTTTGCTGAAAAGAAACATAATATTATTTGAAATGGGCTGAAAATTTTATAAAAATTCGAAAATGGGCCCGAAATTTTATAAAAATTACAACAATAAAAATAATTGAATCGGCTAATGTAAAAAAAAGATATTTCAAAGCCGAAAAGTCGAAGAATAAATGAATAAATAAATCCGGATTCGAACAAACAAATGGAGTAAAAATTTACAAGTGTACAAAAATGACTTGGAAAACGAATAAATCAAATAAAAACAAGAAATATTAACAAATAAATAAACAAATAAATAATCAGGAAAGTATTCACAAATATTAACAAGTATATTCACCGATAAAGCAATGACTCGGG